>KZ148305.1:0-10325 GCA_002157085.1 Melampsora occidentalis | reverse complement strand
AACAAACCAACAAACCAACAAACCAACAAGAACCAAGCAAAAAGATGACATCCTTGAACGAAATGAGTCATCATGAAACCACTACAACCACAAACCAACAAGAACAACAAATATCATCAGCAACACCATCTTCAATCGATGAATTATTCTCTAGATTGATTGGTCAATCTTCTTCACCAGCACCTCAAGAGAACTCGAAACTAACAACCAGTGTTCCAGAACCCATCAACCAAGATGTGATCAATGTGATGAGTTTATTGGAGGGAGTCAAAACAATGGAAAAAGTGGAGATCGATCCTTCATACAAGAACTCATCATCATCATCATCAGAATTGGAATTGGAATTGGAATCGAAGACGAGGTAAGCAAGACTTTGATCAGAACTTGATGATCTTTTGATTGGATCGGTAGGAGTTTGATCAGATCAGAAGTTAACTAAACTTGTGATAATTTGAACTAAACTTAAAACCGTTTGATTGACTTTTGATTTACAATTTGGGCACTGCTTTAATGGCTGTGACCCTTTATGATTGATGAACAACTTCAACTCCTGATTGGATTCTATTTGGGTTCTATGCAAACAAAGTGAGTTTCTTTTACTCGTTTTCCTTGCTTAAAGTCCACCTTATTCTCGATTGTTTGAGTTATCGATTCTCAATCAATCTTACGAAAGAAAAACAAAAAAACTTTGAATCAGAAGAAGAAGAAGTTTAAAGAAAAATGTCATTGATTGATTATCCTTTATCTTATATCTTTACGTATTGTGATCAACATTTGTTTAATGAAATTCAATCCATCCATCCTGATACACCACCACTCTCACCTTCTCATTCTCATTCTACTACTACTCCTTCCAACACTACTTTCGATACCAACAGTTTGATCTCCTTACCACCCTTACCACCCTTGCCACCACCTACGATCAGTTTACCACCCATCCCAACCAATCATTCTCGATCACAGTCTAATATGTCAACTTCTTCAATTCAACAAACTCCACAATTACAATTCAATTTGAAACCTAACTCATCCTTACAAGCTGCCGCACTTCTCAACACTCTCAATCGACGTCCAACCAATCAAACTCAAACTCATGAACGGACTCATTCGGATCATAATCTCACTTCAATCTCTAGTCCACCTCTTATGACCAAACCAGAAGAATGTCATTTCGCTTTCATCAATCAGCACTCTTCAACTCCTATATCATCTACCCCGCCTCCTGCAACTTTTGTTCAATCAACTGATTTCCTCAGTGGTTCACCTGCACCTTCATCTACCCCTAATCATATCTCACTCTTGCAATCCTTATCACCAGACTCAGATAAGAAGGCACCCAACTCAAGCTTACGTCATATCACGAACTTTGATCCGATCACTCAGACTAATCAAACTTTACATTCTAATCATGTCTCGCCCAAAGTATCACCCATCTCACCTATCCTCAGTCCTAGATCCAATCATCAAATCCCAACCATCAATTCTCAGTCTGATAACCTGATTCCTATGGGCTCTCCATCCAGCTCAAATCCAATTCCTTCTCAACTTGATATCATCAATCCACAGTCACAGAAAATAGAAATGATCCATCCGGATCATAATGAGCTTAGCCCGATCAGTCATCCGCTCACAGAACTCTTCCATCCGGGTCATAAGGAACTCAGCCCGATCAGTCATCCGCTCATCAATCCAACCTCTAGTACCCTTTCACCACGAAATACCGAAACCATTCAGAGCTCATCACAAGTACCCCACGATCAAACCCAATGCCAAAGTCAGACCTTGACACCCTCTAGTACTTTAGCAGGTCAAACACCAGGCTCAGGCACTGGTACTGATCCTATTCCTAGACCGATCACCACTTCTTACATGGCCATCAATTTCTTAAACAATATCAAAACGAATCAACCCACTCAGCCGAACGAAACTCCAACGCAAACCATCAATCAAAACATGATCACCTCCTCACATTCACCACAATCGATCACAATCTCGATCTCATCCCCAAATTACGAAAGTTTATATCGAGCAAATTCCAAGATCATGCCTATCACACTTTTCCCCAGTGTGTTTAAATTTTCCAATGGCAAGAAAGTAGCGGTGGATGGGTTCATATCATATGCTACTAAAGTAGGCAGAATCAGAGTGATAGATCAAATCAGTGGAGCCCGAATGTTACTAAGAAAACACGAAGGAATCGTGATTGATATGTCAATTGGAAAACCACATGAAGGAAAACGATGGAGGTGTATCGGAAGTATTGGAACCGATCGACGATTAGTGATTTGGAAAGTTCCTAATCGATTTGAAGAAGAAACAGCGACGTATGAAGTTTTAGTGGATTTGTTGATTAAGGATGAGTCGATTAAGTTTTTGAATTTGAAGTGGCATCCGAAAGATTCGGCGGTTTTGTTGGTGTCTACCAGTGATAAGAGATTGGTGCTTGTTAGGTTAGATCGAGCTGGGTTTCTGGGGATGTGGAAGAGGGGGATCGGGACGGGTAGAACGATTTCAGAGATTGAAGGATTCGAAGGTCAAGATATCATTCAAACAAATAGTAATGTAAGCTGTCAATCTTGTTTTGATTTGAGAACAGCATCTTGATTGATTTAAATTGCTTGTGAATTATAGGTTGTTGGATTTTGTTTCAGTCCAGATGGAAGTGCGTTTGCGTATGTAACAGAAGATGGATTAATCACTGTACGAGAGACATTAAAGCCACATTGGACGATAATGGGAGGCCAGTTGAGTGGAACGAAACCGATAACGAAAATCGAATTTATTACGACCTCTAAAACGAATAAACCGATTGGATTTTTAATTGGTAGAGATGAAGGTAGATTACTCGAGGTTGTAAGTTTAAGTTCGGTATCTAAACCGATGATCAGTATCGACTTTTTGGTACCCGATGGAGTACCAGTTTCGGAATGTTTTGGAGATTCGAATTGGTTTAATCGGGATCAAACTATATTGGTTTCGAATTCATTGAGAGGATCGATTTTAGGATTTAAATTGAAAGTTAAAGAAGAAGAAAGTGACGAAAGTATGATGAATGAATTGAATAAGAGTCAGAATCAGCAGTATTATCAGACGTTAGGAAAGATTGAAGAAGATTCGATTTATATCGAAGGTAGAAGGAATAAACAAACCGAAGAAAAGATTTTTGTGGAAAGGATTGGGGAGATCTCTTCACCTGATCCGATCATTTCGTTTGTGATTGATGAAGGGATTTCATCAGGAGGAGAGATTTCAACTTTCAATATTCATCCGAAAGGGATACATCAGTTGTTTTTACCTAAAGATCTGTTACAACCTGAAGTAGAGAAAAACCAGAATGAAAATCCCAAAGAAGGTAAGGGAAAAGAAGAAGAAGAAGGGGAGGGTGAAGGGATGTATAGGAGAAAATCGTTGGCTGGAGAAATCTTGGTGGATGTGGATGTTAGGGAAGAATCGATTGAGAGAAAAGAAGGGGAAGATTTGATGGAAGTTAGTGCGACTAGTATTGCAGTGATGGAACAAGGAGTGACGAAGAAGATTATCACTTCTACTTCTAGATCTCCTTCTGATCTTGGTAGTCATTCAACGAATCGAATGGGTAATAAACCTCGACAGAGTTCTTCATTTCATGAACTTAAACCTCCAGCTCCTAATCAGATTGATGAGAATTGTTTAAAAAGACTTGAAGAGAATTTAGTTGAGAAGATGGGTAAGATGTTTTTAACCCAAGTGAACCAATTAGGTTGGTTGATTCCTTCTTTGTTACCACCATGCTCTAGCAACTAACGAAACTGGTGGTTTTTTTGGGCGATGAATAGAAAAAAAGTTTGAGCAAAACAAGATTGAAGATAAACTCTTGGAGACTGATAGACAAAGTGAATTGATTAGATTAGTTTCAACTTCATTAGAACTTAATACGAAGGCGGTTTTAAAAGAATTGATTAAGAAAGAAATCGAAGAGAAAATCTTACCTGAAATTTTGAATGCTGTTCAACAAGTTAGTGTGTTCCAAAGCTTTTTTTTCTTGACTACCGTTGTAGATTTCGGAATTTAAGTTGATTGGAAAGTTTTCTTTTATACACAGACGATTAAGAAAGAAATCAATCAATTACTTTCATCACCTTCACCACCCACACCATTACCTCCGATCCAACTGGCTCAAAACACGAATCCGATTCCAATCCCAACCAACGTCATCACCTCATACGAAGATATCTTTTTATCAGCTTTATCAAATGAATCATCTATAACGATTAATGAGTTGATCAATCTACATCAATTAGAAAAAGTCTTTGAAGTGGGATTATCACAAGCTGTTCTCTTAACACTTTCCCATCATTTGAGTGAGAGTTTGAAGTCTAAACACCAAATGGGTAGGGATGAAGTGAATCGGTTAAGATGGATTTGGAGAGCTATTGATGCTATTGACCTTGAGGTTCATTTCTTTTCTTTCTCTTATCAGTTTTGAGTATTTTTTTGCTGACGATTCGTGTCTTTTATCATGTTTGAAACTTTGGGGGGTTTCTTTTTCATTCAATAGGATCGTCAAACTGGGATGTATGTTGGAAGAGTATTGGATTTAGTTTGTGATGGACTTTTAGAATTTAAAAGATATATTGATGAATCTAGTTATCATCATCACCATCATCATCATAATCATCATCAAGGAAACGTTTCGATTGGAATTGATGAAGTGTTGGTTTTTTTTGCTCTTTTGTGGAGATAGATAGAAGTGAAATTGATTTTGGCGGTTTTTGTTCGTAGGTTGAAATTGGTGATTGAAAAGAAAAATAGGTTAAGAGTGATCCAGAATTGAAAGATCACTGTCTCGAAAATTGTTCAAGATGATCTTTTTCTTTGGTTTTCGTGGTTTTCGGGGGGTTTCTATTGAAGATTGATTAGTGATACATACATATATATATATAATATATATAGCATAAAAAAGAATTAAACTCTCTTCTGAATGGGTTCATTACATTTTTCTTTTTTTCTTCATCTTCATCTTCACCATCATCATCATCATCATTTTTCTTCCCGTCTTTCTTATATGTTGACATTTAGGTTTTTTTGTTAATGTTTTGATTTCTTTTTGAAAGATATCCTGATGATATTATGAACTTGTTGGTTTCTTGAGAAAGCTTTCATAGGGTTTTTTTACTTTTGGTTTCTTTTGAACGTTTATATTTATATTTTATATATTTTGGAATGATAACGAAAAAAACAAAAACAACCCAAAAAGGTGTAATGATCATGAGGTTCGTCTCTGGAAAGAGCAGAGGAAGGAAGGAAGGAAGGAAGGAGAATGGGAATGGGTTATGAACAAGTTTTGAGAAGGGCAAGCAGAGGTTTTTTCTTTTTGGATCGTAACCACTTTTTGGAAAGCTGGAAGATGAGATGATTTCGAAGCGTGATGAGAAATCAACTTTTGGCATGTTCTAGAGGTCAGCAGATATGACTGTTAACCCATACTGCTTTTATCGAACAACCCCTAGCTCTCCAACTTGACACTTCAGAAGTTCAGCTTGACTCTACCCAAGGGCAACAGTGACGCCCCCTTTCCAAAAGTTGCGGCGCATCCGGGCGCGCAGAAGGTCAGTGTCAAAACTTGAAAGGCATGCAACCACTGCCGTGGAAGTTGGATGACACCTCAGTGACAGCAATGCCAACAGGCTCACGGTTGTGACTCGTGAGCGCCTTCAGCGAAGTTGAATATCGAAAGATCCTTTCACTCGTCTTATTATGCTTTACCGCTTTCCTCCTGGCAGAAGTCTTATACGTGAAGCGTACTTCAGATCTAGCTGCCACGCCATCTATAAGAAAAAAGAAATCCTCACAGAACATCACAAAATAGCTTGTTGTGATGTATTCATTGAAACAACTCATTCAAGTTCCAGTTTGAATACTGATGTGAAAGCTTCATATTCGCAGATCTCATCTCATTTACTCGATGAAAGATTGGATTACAAGACAAAAGATAATGAAGTTGATTACCACTTGATTCATACTCGACATAAAGTGTTGATGACAGAGATGTTATCTGATTATGATGTTATAGCACACCAATTGTTTTAATCACGAGCTGGATTACCAATCACTTCGCGATGTCTGTGTTACTGTGATTCACTATGACGCGAACCGATGATCACACTCACCCGCGTCACATTACGATCATCGCAGGCAACCAGAAGCCTTGATAATTCGACGACGAGCTGCTGCCCTGGTCGAAAGTTTTTGATTGTAAGATGACGCAGCTTAATTCATTAATGATTCACATCAGTCAGTCAGTCAACCGAGTGAATGCACTTCGTGACAGATGGCGGAAGGAACTGAAAAGCCGACCGTTTCGAAATCCTTGATGTTGTCTCAATATCCGGTAAAGGCAGAGAGGTAGACAGGGGACCAATCAACGACTTACAGAGATAGAAGCTATATTCCAGGACCAGTCAGGTTGAGTTAATCGTCAAAATAGTGATCTAAAAAGGGCAAGACAAGTGAGATCAGACCATGAGGAGTGAGGATGGAGAGAGTGAAGCGGATATGTTGAGATGGCGAAAGGCTGGCATCTGAACATGATTTTGGTTCTTGTGGTTTATTTTGAAATGGCCCAACATTCCTTTGCCCTTATTAAAGCTTGCTTCTTTCATTTGATCTCTCCATATAAGCTGAACGTAAATCACAAACATATCTTCTATCCTGCGCACCCTCATCTTCGACCTGAAAGTATATCTCGCTTACTACTACCTCATACTAAAATCTTCAATCTTTAGCTTCTTATCCTGCCTGTAAGTCAAGCTCATCAATGAGCATTACCATACCACATCCATGATGCACATCTTATAGTTTTGTGGTAACAGTAGCTGACTCCATTAACTTTGCAGAACTCTTCTTTATCATGGCAAACAATGTGCTTCAAACTCTTAAAGATGAACCAAGTTGGATTCATCAGCTAGACAGTTCATCTCCAATCCTTAATTCCTCCAACAACCAATCAATTCCCTTTTCAACTCCAACTCAATTCTCAGTTGAAACTCGAAATCAAACACAGGATCATTTGAATGTTTATGAGTTCGATCCTTCATCTCTACCTCAATCAGCACTTCCTTCCGTTCCTACGAGCCTTGGCAAGCAAGGCGCCCTGAGTGACGATCCCCTCGTCTTTAAGACTCCCAACTTTCCCTCTTCATCCACATTTTCAGCGGTGAGAGCACAGCAAGCTCGTCGAGCAACTGTCTCACTTGCTTCGCCACATTTCAATCGATTGCGCTATCGCCCTGATCACAGCGTCTGGTCTGGCCCTTCTGACTACGCCAGTCATGAGTCGATCAACTCTCCTGTTACGCGTCAAGATGCTTATCCAAGTTTCGAGACGTGGGCTCCAGGAACAAGTTTGTCTTCCAACTTCGCCATCCCGGAAGAGTCACAGGCACCATTAGATCACAACTTGCAATCATTGCCACCGGTCAACTTTGATTATTCGGTTAGTACTTGTCTACTCACTTTCTGTATCTGTGATCGTAGCTCTAAGGATTATGTATTTCATCAAAGCAGGATAGCTATGTTCACCCACCGACAGAGTCCAGATTCAGATCCTCGTCTTTATCGTTTCTTGAAGGCATTTTCCCTACAGAATCGCTACTGCGTTCTGATAACTGTGAAGCAGCAGTTGGAGAATATGACACTTTCAATCGATCGGCACCTGAGCCCGACCACGTAGACTTCCAGCTTCCATCATCTTTTCCTCAGAATCTCGGGAACCCTCTTGAATCTACTACTGCAGATCTGGTCACGCCTCCTTACAACCTTCAACCATCACCACCAGATTCATTAAGTCAGATTCATCAACCGGATTCCGCTGGCTGTATTTATTCGTCTACGGAGTCGTCTCACACGGATATCTCAAGATCAAGGCCGAGTCCCACTGATCAGAGCGGATTGAATCGATCTGGAGTTCGATTGGAGAGCTCTGTCTTTCCTACTGGTGATCTCGACCTGGGTCTTCCACTTTTTGATTTGCCAGACCCGTCTAGTCAAGCAGCACTTCAGACTAAACGGTTCTCTCACAACTGGAGTCTTGAAGAGGCTTCGGTTCCGCCTCTCCTTCAAAAGCCGCAAACTCGATTCAATCGAGGATTCAGCTTTACGTACGGATGTTTGCCCAAAGGAATTCGGGAGGAAGTCGAAAGCGCCAAGAGCACAGATCAGTGCATCTGGGATAGAAATCTTTCGGCATCGCTTCAGGTAAGCAGTTTTTCTATTCAATGGCTTCCCACCACCTTGCTTTCTGGCTGCAAAAAGGCGCTCAATAATTTTTTTCTTCAACAAAGTCTGTTATCCCTTCGGAGCAGGCTCTTGAACCCAGGCGTGAATCGGACCCGTTTCCTGCAGCGCCAGTCCCTCAGAGACCATGGGAGCAGCGTCACCGCTACTCGGTTTCACACATGCCTGGCGGTGTATCGAATGATTTCTGCAACCCCTCGGACACCGCGCCTTACCTTGGCCATGTCCACGATCTCGACTTTGGAAAATCTTCTCGCAGTCGCCAATTTCCGAGCTTCTCCACTCAGGCATCTCAGCCTACCTCCGCGGGACCCAATACTGCTGCCACATCAGTATTTAACGAGGGAGGACTTGGACAGTGGCCTCAACCCGAGTATAAAACCGCTCACCAGTCACAACATCCCTTCTCTCATGCCACCATCGATCCCCTCAGTGCAGTTGATGCGAGTCAATATGCAATGCTACCACCGGAACTCTCTCAAACGTCAATCCAGTTGACTTTCTCCAATGCCGACCAAGCTCGTTTACCGAACAAATCAGTGAGCCCGAGTGAGCGTCCCCGCGATGCTCAACTCCTAAGTCAATCACAAGGAAAGAAGCGGGAGAGGAGTCTTTCGTTACTCGGTCCAGCTCCTCCTTCGAGATACGGGGCTTATGATGAGCCCCCGCGGTTCGGTGGTCTTGGGCAGGGACCGTCCCCTTACCCTCCTGGATTGAAACAAGGAGTGAAGCCAAAGGATGAGGACTTCAGTGGGGAGACAGGCGAGGATATGATTCCATGGCAGCAGGATCTGAGGTGCGCCGAAGACCTCTACACACCGATATGGTGTCGAGGTCAGAACGACAAAAAGGAGGGGTTTTGTGATATGTGCGAGGGTGGCGCCTGGCTCAGGCTAAAGAACAGTGCATTTTGGTAAGTGTCTGTCGTGTCTTTTATTGGGGCGAAGATTGAAGCCGCAAGCTAATCAATGATTCATTCACATCTCTATCAATCAAACTGTAGGTATCACAAGCAATACCATCACGGAGTCAGCTCAACGACTGGCCACTATTTCTACCCCCCGCGAGAGATTAAACGTGGGCTTTCATCTGCTAACAGACAGCAAGTCCTTGGCCTGTGTCACGAGTGCAATGAGTGGGTAGGATACGCTACAATTCCTGGAAGCTCACGTCAAGCCACTCAGAGTCAGGCCTCCGACCAGGCAAGTGGAAGCTGTGGCGGAATTAGTCGTGGCGGGACTGAAAGAGAAGATGGAAAAGAGGATAGTGATGAGCTTATGGATGAAGAATCACCCAAAGCATCGGAAAAGGAAAAGGCAGACGAAAAGGTCCCAACGCTCTGGTACAAGCACGCTCACAAGTGTCATCGACATCAGACTTGTAAAGGGGCCAAGGGAAGAAAGAAGAGCAAGAAGAATGTGAAAGGTCCAGGAAAGCCAGTCAGATCGACAAAAGGTGCATGCTGATAGCTCAAGGTGATCTTGTTAAGATTTCCTACACTGCTGGGGAATTCCCTTTCCGCCTATTTTTCATACCATTCTAATGCTGCATTTCCATTTCGTCTGCATTTCTCTTTGCTATTCTTTTGTCGTTGTACTTTTACTTTTTCTCTTTACTATTTTCTGCCGATCGTTTGTTCGACGCCCACGACCAAAATGTTAATAGCTGACATAGAATGTAGAAAGCTTTCTTAGTTTCATTTTTCTCTTCTGTTTTTTCTCTTTAAATCGCTTTAATTGTTAAGGAATTGAACTTTGAAAATCAATCAAAAGGATGTCGACATGCGAATCCGAATTGAATAAAGAAGTATCGATTGATGCGGGCGCTACTTTAGGTTGATTCTGAACTTGGAGGACTAATTGGTTAGTAGTTGCCTAGATGTTATTGGCAAAACAAAGTAACACGTTTTCTTGTATGGAGCAACCTATGAGTGAAATTCTGGTGATTGCACAGACTTCGGACTAGGAGATACGTTCACTGGGTTTTGGATTTCATCCTCCCCTTATTTTCACCACTGTTCACTCTCGGCATACCAGATCTTTTCGATGACC
>KZ148300.1:0-10267 GCA_002157085.1 Melampsora occidentalis | reverse complement strand
ACGGAACCTTCCGAATTTCTCTTTGATTGACTTGAATTTTCCATCATCCTTGGTAAACTCAATCCATCCTTGGGGCCTTTGGTTGAGGTATGTACTACATATACGCATATAAGCAGTGGTCATGTCACTCACCAGTCAACCCTTCGCGTTTTAAAATCTTGCCACTATATTTGAGTAGATTTAGAATCGTTTTCGATGATCGCACATCATCTTCAACATTTCACCGCATACAACTTCCATGAAAAGTTGACACATAGCCGTCGATTCCGAAGCATCAAGATTGGTCAGCGGTGGTCAGCATGTGTTCTTTGGAATTGGAGTGGATTTGGAATGGGTTATGGTATTTGAGTAACCCCGTGGTATGTCTTATGAGAGGTATTGGTTTTGTATTTGTCAAGCTCAACCCGGGGAGTCGGGACTGGCTGAAGACGAGGAAGTACAATACCCGAGTTCACACTTTTTGTATGTGGCGTACGGAGTGCATCTGACTTTGACGATTCGTTTACGATTTTGACCTGAAATAGCACATCACTCTGCTATCCTCAACTTCAACATCATCCGATCTCAGTCACGGCCGTCTGGCTAGAGATTCTCGTTGTCCCAAATACCCACCGCTACCAAAGAACCGATCATGGATAGTGTTGACGAGCAAGCAGCTATAGAAGATGTTCCAGATGAATATGACGATGGCGAACCACAAAAGGCGATGGAAGACAGTAGTGAGGAAGAAGAAGAAGGAAGCGAGGAGGAACGGGCTGTACGAGAAGGTTTTGATGTTCCAAATTGATTGATGATTTATTTGCTCGTCTTGAAGATCAGTTTATTGATTGATTGCTCCTTTGGGCATCGACGATCAGGTTTCATTGCGGATGAGGATGAGGAGGAGGAAGAGGAAGAAGAAGATTATTCGTCTCGAAAGCGAAAACGAAAACACAAACATCGGCATAAACACAAGGATCGTAAAAAACATCGATCTGGTGCGCGTTGCTCTTTGCCCACATCCCGCGTACACCTCTGGCGTGTTGACCAAAGTGTTTATGTGTGGCTAACTTTACACAGTTGCGATCGAGGCTGAAGATGAAGATGAAGGCTTGGATGAAGATGACTTGGAGTTATTGGCTGAGAACACGGGTACGGCCTCAAGGAAACCAAAGGTGTGCAAATCCATCATCGAGAAATTTGGTCTTATTGATTTCATCTAAAGCAGTTTGAATCTTGGATATCGCTCAGCGGCGTCTTCGGCGTGCAGGATCTGTGGCCTCCGACGATCTCGATTTAGACCATGATGACGATCTTCACCGGATATTCGATGACGAGGATGAGCCTGCTGCACCTCGTCGTCGAGACGGGCTTGGTGTGGATGATGAACTGGATGATTTCATTGAAGAAGACGAGTTTCCCGAAGATGAGGTGCTTCCTCGACCCAAGTCAACCAAGCGCAAAAGCAAGGCCTCTTCCGTTCGCGTAGATGCAGGCAGACAGAAACAGGCTGGTCGTCTTATGGGTGCCCTTGCTCCTGACGTGTCCGGCATTGACCCGGACGCGTGGGATGAAGTGATGGAAGTCTTTGGGAATGGTGAAGACTACGAATGGGCTCTTGAGCTGGACGAATATGAAGATCTTGGCATTGATGGCGGTCAAGCTGAATACGACGCTGACGGCGCCTTCAATAGGTCAACAGCTGTTCAACTGAAAGACATCTTCGAACCTAGCCAAATCAAAGACCGGATGCTTACCGAGGCTGATGAAGCCATCCGACTCTTGGACATCCCCGAGCGTACTCAGTTGGCCTCCACCACTTTAGCAAATGCTACATCGACCGAACCTCTCTTGACTTCTGAAGAGCTCGATCGCGCTGCAGAGTGGGTTTCACAGCGGATCTCTGAGAGATGTAATACGACTTTCTTACAAAAAGATCGCCACGGGTTCTTTCCGGTCTTGAAGGAGCCCTTCATAGTATCAGTAAAGGATGTATTGGAATTCTTTCTCGCCAAGTACCTTGAAGTGCCATTTGTGTTCATGAACAGACAAGACTACATCACACATCATCAATCAGACAGCCAGGGAAATTCAACTAACGTTCAATTTCTCAGTCGTGATGAATTATGGAAAGTTCACACCCTTTCTCTCAAGTACGTTGCTCTCCTCGATCGCAAAAAGGGTCTGAGGCGATTATTCGACAAGTTGGACGCTGAGGATGATTACTTTGAGGAATGTTATGGACGGATTCAAAGTGTTGAAGAGGTTTCTGATCTCATGCAATGGCTCACGCTCAAATATGGTTCTCGATTACGTGAAGCACAAGCTGATGTCCGAGAGGATGCAGATGCACTTGCTGCTGATATTATCCCCGATGGGATGCGAAACACCAATGGATCAGATAAACCGGTCAGGTACAAGAAGGCTTCCCGAGAGAGTCGATACGAACGAGCTAAAGGCAGCGTCGTCAGTAAACTAGCTTCGGACTTGGGTATCTCTTCCAGGGATCTCTCTGCAGACTTCTTAGCACGAAACAAGCAACACTTTCCAGATGACCCTCCATTACCACCAGCGGTCTACGCAGAAGAGTTTGCTCAGCCAGAGACTGAATTTAATGATTCGCGTAAAGCACTGGAAGGTTAGTGCGCGTGATTAACTGTCAGACTTATCGCCCATACTTTTCCACTCACAATATGATCTTTTTTAGCTGCAAAGTTGATCGTAAGCACGGATATTGGGCGTGATCCTATGCTCAAAAAGCATGTCCGTCAATTGTTTCGAGAGCATGGTGTTGTTACTGTGACTCCCACAGACGCTGGAATGACGAAAATCACCGAGCTACATCCTTACTACGTAAGCCCAGCTACCGATTTGATCTGAGATAGTCTCGACATACTGAGAAAGTCCGGTGTTCTTATCTACAGGCTTTCAAATACTTGGGACAAAAGCCTTTCTCTGGTCTCAAACAATCCTCTCAGTATCTTCAAATCATGGCAGCTGAACAAGAGCTACTTGTCAATGTGCAAGTCCATCTGAATCCTGAAATCGATAACACCTTCAAGACCGAAATGATGAACACGTACAAGTCTGATTTCACAAGCGAGTTGGCCACAAGTTGGAATGAGTTGAGAGAAGAGATCTTGTTGCACGCGATCGAACACATGTTGCTACCGGATGCCGCAAGATGGGCCAAAAATTATCTTAAGGACGAAGCAGAGGAATATGTGGCCCAGCGATGTGCTGAGGAACTTGAAGAAGTAAGTCCTTACATTATCCATCTCTATGCAGATTGGCCTGCAGGATGAAGTGAAGAGGGTATAATTCAAATCTTGACCACTTTTTTTTTGTCAAACTAAGCGTATCGATGTCGCACCTTATCGACCGGCTCATTTTTTGGATGACGGAGAAGTCCCATCCGTGGTCGCCATATCAAATGGAGCCGGAGATCCTCGACGTGACTCCACTTTTGTGATCTACTTGGACGACGCGGGAAGATTTCGTGACCATATGAAACTTGACAATCTGCGCGATCCAACCCCTCGACAAGACTTATCAGACTTTTTGCAAAAAAGGACTCCCGATGTGATCGTCGTCGGGGGCTTTAGTGCCTCCACCAATCGGCTATTGAATGACGTTAAGGCAGTTGCTCAGGAATTGTCAGAAAAAATGAAAAACGAACTACAGGCATCTGGAGAAATGAACGATGAGGCATTGAGTCGTATGGGATTTCCCGTCATCGTTGCTAGGGACGACACTGCAAGACTGTGCCAGCAGACTAAACTTGGTGAGGATGACTTTGGTGGGCTACCTGCCATTGGTAGATACTGTATCGCTCTGGCAAGATACGTTCAGAGTCCGTTGAATGAATATGCAGCAGCCGGACCAGATTTAACAGCAATTTCATTCCACCCTGACCAACAGTTTCTGGCCAAGGATCTCCTCCAAGTATACCTCGAGCGAGCTTTGGTCAACATAGTCAACTCCGTGGGCGTCGATATCAACCGTGCTGTCAACGATCACTATTATCAACATCTTCTTCAATACGTCTGTGGTCTTGGGCCCCGTAAGGCACAAAAGTTGATCAAGATGATCAACGCCAAATCGTCTGTTGTAAGTCTGTGATCATATCATCACCAGGGCGTGATAGTTGCCTTCGTATAAGCATTTACTGACAATATCTTCAGGAAGGAACTCTGATATCAAGAAACGATCTGATAACCGAGGAACTGGTGACGAAGAACATATTCTACAACTGTGCTGGTTTCCTTAGGATCAAGCAGGGGGATTTAACTACGGCACGGGATACTGAACCAGATATCCTTGATGATACACGTATACATCCGGAAGATTACTATGTCGCGCGAAAAATGGCTGCTGATGCTCAAGAGCTGGACGAAGAGGACCTGGCCGAGCAACCTCCGTCACAAGTCGTCAGCGATCTACTGGCAGCCGATTCGGGGAATGGAGCAGCGAAGTTGGATGATCTAAATCTGGACGACTTTGCTGTAGAACTTTTAAGATTGTTGAACGTACGGAAGCGGCTGACATTGTATCAGATTCGAACCGAGCTTCAGAAGCCGTACGCGGAGAAGCGTTCTGCTTTTGATGCATTGACGCCAGAGCAAATGTTCGACCTCTGGACAGGTGAAAACGAAGCCACGCTGTCGCGAGGTTCAGTGATCCCTGTGAAAATCACAAAGTCTCGCGATCGAGGCTTAACAGTCCGCCTGGATTCAGGAATTGAAGGCTTCATCGAACAGAGATACATGGTCGAAGAAGGCACCCCGGACATGAGCAAATTTCCGGTTGGATCTACTATACAAGCTCTAGTGATGGAGATCCACAAAGATCGGTTTATGGTCGAGCTTAATTCACAGCCAACAGCTGTGGCGGCAGCTGCAGGTCAACAAAAGAAAGTCAAAACCGATGATCATTTTGACGAGATTCAGATGCAGATGGATAAGGACCGCTTGGAATCCAGGAAGAAGATTGGCAGCCGTCGAACCCAACGAGTGATCAAGCATCCCAACTTTCATAATTTCAACTCTGGTCAAGCTGAACAACATCTAGCTAACCAGCAGCGAGGTGACTGTGTGATCAGACCAAGTTCAAAGGGAACTGATCATCTTGCCGTTACATGGAAAGTGGATACTGGAGTTTATCAGCATATTGGTTTGTTGAATGTCTATCATAAGCTTTTCTTGGAACTCCTGGATTGATTGATAATGACTGTTTCATATTTGTTGGTGCACAGACGTCTTAGAGTTGGATAAGCAGAATGAGTTCTCTCTGGGTCGTATCTTGAAGATCGGAGGGCGATATTCCTATTCAGATTTGGATGAGCTGATCGTGTCTCATGTACGGGCAATGGCCCGAAAAGTCGAGGAGATGATCGCACACGAAAGGTACAAATCCACCCCCGAGGAGATGTGTGCGTGATGTTTCATTTGCATTCCTTACACGCTCTGGCAGCTTCATGTTATGTTCTCATTTTTCTCTTTTGTGTTTCCTTCTTTATTCAGCAAAATATCTCAACACGTATTTAATGGCAAACCCCGATAGGTCCGTTTATGCATTTTGCATTGACAAGGATACGCCGGGTTGTTTTTTTCTTGGTTTCAAGGCCGATAAAAATACAGCCATGCAGAAATGGGTGAGTCATTGTGTGTGTCCCAGCCTCGATTCACTCACTAATACAAGCGGATCCTTAACCTCTTCGTCGTTTAGACCGTCAAAGTGTCTCCGGGTGCGTATGAATTAAATGGAACTCAAGCTGGTGACATGCTTTCGCTTTGCAATGCATTCAAGGTGCGCAGAGATTCTTCGCTGGACCTGGCTCACTTGAACCGACATATCGAATCTTCTGATTTCCTTCTAGACGCAATACACTGCACGATCCGCCCTTCCAGCAGGACAAGGTCGCGTAGACGCGTATGGGCGGCAGACACCAATGCTCAATGGTCGAACACCGATCAATGGAGGTCGAACGCCCTTGATAGGAAGTAGAACTCCAATGCTCGGTAACCGGACGCCCCTCGCCACGCCTCGATACACCGGTACCCCTCAACANGCACCTCCACCACCCGCACCCCAGACGATTGCTACACCGCGTTATTCGGGAGGCCTAACGCCTGCGCCCCCGCCTCCAACTGGTAACATCTCATCAACTTACTTCTGAATTCGCTACATCGAGCTGGGTACTAATTTCATCCCCAATTTTGACATCCAGCTTGGAATCCCGGGACACCGCATGCGGGGTATGCCCCTCCACCGCCCCCAGGTCCTCCAAGAGCCGGTCAGCCTTACCCGATGAATCAAGCTCCGTTTCGATATCCCGGTCCTCCCCCTCCAGGCATGCCACCGCCACCGCCTCAGAGTTAGTTGTGCTGCGAATTGACGCGAGAAGATATCAATTGACTTATGAATGATGAACGTTGCTTTACCTGTGCTGTAGCTTGGGGACCTCCTCCCGCACGTCAGCATTACCCTTAGAGTTGGCAAGGGGCTTTGAACGCCCAAGCATGACAAAGCAGACGTACCGAATTCTCAACCATCTACAACTTAACGACAGCCAACTGGCCCGAGTACGGAATGCATGCTAAGCAGTGTGACACAGTCAGTACTGTTGCATCGACAAGCTTCCCGGTGCAGCCACATTACGCGGAATCTGCATCCATGCAATTAACCTTGTACTCGGGCTTCGTCAAGAAGGCGGTAGATGAGTATGTTGCGTGAACCCCATGTTGCCTGTGCAAAAAAAATGTATACCTGTATATTTTTTCCTTCTTTTTTCCGCTTTGTTAGTAGAGTGTATATGACTAGAAGTAATCAGAAATGGATCGAAGGTTAACGTTTTAGTTCAAATCTCCCTACAAGTGCCATTGATAGTTATGTGTTTGTAAATGCTTGATATTCACCCTATATACTAGCTGATAGCTATCTTCAGTCTTTGTGGTAAGCATATGGAAATTTATGGACTACACATCTCAAGGTAACATACATGAAATTCCTATGTGAGACTGCACGGAAAAGACTGGTTCAATAGATAAATATATTTGTCAAACGATGAGAATCACGTTGAACCCATGCCCATGAAGATATCAGCATTCATTGAAAAAAATGTGGTCTGCTCGTCATTTGTTTCTTTCCAAAGAGAATGACTTCCTATGTGCCACGTCTTAATCATTCAGAACTTCACAGGGAGGCTTGGCTATTCAAAATGAGAAAGGCCGTCTCACAAGACATAACACAATAGCCCTCGATGACTACAGTGGGTGATGGTCTTTTGAATGAACTGCTAGGGTAAAAAGGAGTGGTGGGATGGAATCAGTTATTGTCTGTACTTCAAAAAAGGAGGGCCTCAATTTGGTTGTTGTGACCTCACAATTGTATCTCCCCCAAAGTCTCAACTGATCAAATTCTTTCCTTCTTCATATGCTACTCCACATCAACCTCAAAGACCATATCACTATTTCCCTGGATCACAACATGTTTACATCTTAACACTTCTGCTTCAGTTTTTCTTGAGTCATTGTAGAAATTACAGCTGACTCTAGACACCTGAGGTATGTATGTACAAACAATGTGAGAAAAACACTCAAATAAATCTCAAAACATTGCAAAACGAGGCTCTGCTTCTTCTCTAAAGCTTCTGTGATCTAACCATATTGATGCTAGTACTACCACCAATTCATGCTAAATAATTGTTGCAAGACTGCTTTGTCTCACTTTTGGCAATGGTATCAAACTTCTACAAATGGGATGTATTTACTGTTGTTAACTAAAGAACCACCAAACCATTTCATGAGATCAACTTGATGATCAACTTGGGATTCATTAGAGTTTTTTGTATGAGTTCTTTGCAGAGATTGAATCAACAACTAAACACACAAACCAAAGTGCAAGGTGATCAGGAATCAAAAGACACATTGCAAAATGATATGTATTCATATATTTAGATTTGCTGAGTAATGCTAAACTGATTGACAAGGTGGGCTGAAAAGCTAAGTAATTTTGTTCTTTTTATGAGCAGCTATATATAAAGTAAGGAGTAATTTACAGTTCTCTGACAAACCATATGATTTTGCGATTTACCTAACAACAGAGCCTGTCTCCCTTCAGCTTCACGGTTCCCTCCTGTTATGCATCTTGATGTAAAACTCTGGATGTTTTTCTTCATTTCATATCATCTGTCATCTTACAAACAGATACATACGGACTGGCTATGCCTGAAAACCAACCGAAATACATGTGTCAAAAGTCATATCAAAGAAAGTGCAGTAAATGACTGACCAGTCAAGAATAATTTGTTTTCATAAACGCCTACACAGGTAGTCATATGTACCATTTGACCATCATCCGCAAACACCTATATCACTCATATTTCGTGAACCAGCGTCCATTGAGATTTGAGAGAGAGCAACGGCAATATGGAAAACAAACCTTCTCAAGCTTCAACCTACCACCAAAGAATTTATCCTGCGCAGTTCCATTGGACACCCTCCAAACTTCTGTTGCTGAAGATCTAGATCCAGGTTTATCAAGTGATTTATAGAAATCAAAAAACTTGGGGATTGTCGCTAAGTAAACCGACCCTTGCTCGGTGACATAGATATTATCGATTACTCTTGGGATCTATCAGAAGAATGATAAACAGGTTAGTTACATAGAAAGAAGTGAGGAGGGAAATTATACACCTTTAATTCATCTGTCAGTACTAGAGTGTGATCACCTTGAGCGTCGTAAAGCCTTAGACGCGGATCAAAGCTAGTAGCCATGTAAATCATCTGCTCCGGTCCCTGTGATCATTTCCAGGGTCAGATAAAGAGGTTTTTGCACTTGAGAAGGGAAAGAATTGGCCTAACTTTGGCTATTCCATTGGCATAAGCATGACCATGAACTGCAACGTTACAATCGGGCGAATCCGAACCGTTCAAAGAGCAATAAACGATACTATTGATCTAAGGACGTATACTTTGTCAATGTGGAGTAACCAGCGCTATATATGTGAGAACGGGATTACAACGATAGAAGAATCAATTGTGTACTCACATCATTATCCATGACAAAAGGCTATTATTTGGATGCATTTGAGTTGAATACGTAAGAGTTTCAAAGATGAAGTTTACCGAAGATGGTCGATTATGAGATGAAGGAATTGAACTGAGTAGCCTTTTTTTATCAAATCTTAAAATGTCACGAAACTTACTTCCATCGATCTTTTCTGGATTATGTAAAGATATGGAATGAAGTGGACATCAATTAAGGCTTGGAAAGGTCAGTTTTATTTGGTAAGCCGTTTGAATTGATACGTACCCAACCATGTATCCGTGCATGATCATTAGTAACGTAGAATGAACTTGAACTTATTGCCACGAGATTGTTAGGAGTTAAGACCAATGGATGAGAAACAGTGGTCTGATATTCAGCTTCGGAGCTTCCGATCTTTGTTTTGAAGACCTCGATCACACTTTGAGCGCCCAAAGATGGAGCTTGATGTATAGGATCAGGTGGATTATGATTAATCATGTAAAGTGTCACACTTGATTGATCTTCTGAGTCTTTAGAGTAGGATTCAACATGTAAATCTAGGCCATGGGTATGAAGTCCATACTTGAGAATATGCGCTGGAAGGTTCGTAAGACTAACTCTTCTATGAGCGTGAGTCTTCAAATCGAGGATTGCGATGTAGTCCAAAGAAGGAATAGGCATGCGATCTCGACTGAGGAATAAAGTGATTGCATAACACAAGGATTGGATTGGATCGATCAACATTGACAAACTTGAAGAGGTTTAATGAGGATGACTGACTTCAAGTTAGACATCGCAGGTGTCCAATGAGTTCGATCGATTACTCGACTACAAGCTAGATAAGCTAACCCGGATGGTCGATGGACATACATATCCTCGCATGCTTCTAAACCCTCGATCTTCTCACATTCATCATTGTTCAAGTTTTGAACGGTTCTGAAGAAGCCTAATACAAAAACAACACAAAGATATTTCAGTGAATAAATATCGAAAAAACAGAGCAATGAATCAGTTGATCAACTAACCTATTTCATCAATACGAGGTTTTAGGAAAGCTCTAAACAGAGCAGATAGGATGGCAGTGAGTCCAAGAACGATACTAGCGGTTTGTACCATGATTCTTGATTGATGAGGAATTTGGAAAGATTATTCAAACTCCCATGAGACGATACACCAAAAAGAAAACGAATTCATAATGAATAGACAAAGCTTGTATATCCTGGAAAATTCAATATGAAAAGATTGGATTCAATTACAT
>KZ148299.1:0-17791 GCA_002157085.1 Melampsora occidentalis | reverse complement strand
TATCAGAATGGCTGTATGAGTCTGGACTCAGGATGGGGGTGCGGGCTTTGAAAAAAGGTGCACTGGGGCATGTTTGTTTGATAAAATAGGCACGTCTATGTAGGTGCCACTGGCGCATTAGGCACGACCTCTCACAGTGCAAAGATGAAAACATCAGTTGAAAAATTGTATTTCAGCATAGCACACGTATGAGGTGATGATATGCTTGTGCAATGAATGAGGTTTCCCATCTATCACCAGGTTGCAATAGGTTCATTTTGCCACTTGTTGCCCAGCTGATTGATTATGCTTTTTGGTCACGAGAAATCCAGTCCGACAAATACCAAAGCCACTTGAGGGGAGAATCAATCCAGTTTGTAGGGCTGTTTAATGAGCCTTATCACTCTATTTTTTTCCGCTTTTTGGCATTGATATGATGAGTAGACAATGAGAAGGAAGCTTGACATGGAGTTCAATAAACAAAGTTGGACAAGAAATGCTCCGTGTTTCTGTACTTGTGATCACACATTTTGTTCCGTCATGCAAAACAATTCGGTCGCAGAAAATAACACAATTCTTTGTTTGTTTAGCTCGCAGACAAATAATTGCAATACATCACAAGAGCGATTACTAATACTATTCAGTTTTCTAAAAATCTCCCCGAAGGGATGAAACCCAACTAAATTTGGACCACAAACTGATCTCGAACCCTCATCTCAATTGACTGAACTGATAGATAATTCACAATCTTCACCACCAAACCCTAATAAATTTCCATCAGAATTCCAACCCACGCTTAAAATTTTCTTCTTCAATTTTTGTGCTCCACCCACAATAGGTTTTTGAACGGTATATAATGACTCTTTTGTAGATCTTGTATCCCAGATTTTACAAGTCCCATCAAATGAACCTGATAAGATTTGTAGTGAATGTGTGTTAGATGGATTTGATGAAATTGATGAAACTGGTGCTTGATGTCCGTAAAGAGTAAGTGAAATATTTTGAGATTCTTTTGAATTGCAAACAATTGTATATCAGTTCGATGAACAAATCAAATTTGAAGTAATGAACAAATCACGAAGGACTCGTACCTTCTCTGACATCCCAAAAACAAACTGTTCTATCCATTCCTCCTGTGACCAGTAGACCTTCACGTCCCTTACATTCATCCATATCCAGCAAACACTTTTCTGGTCCTGCAACTTTACACCAGTCCTCAACACCAGTTTCAAGATCAAGTCGTTTAACAGAGTGATCGTGCGAAGCAGTAAAAGCCTTATGAGGATCGAAATGCGAGAAAACCGCTCTTGAGATCTTAGCTTGATGAACATTGATAATCTGAATAGGCTGCTTGGCGATCATCCGAGTGTTGGTACCATCTCGTTTCTTACGCTTCTTGCTAATCCGTGTCTCCTCACCAGCAGCAGCCCGTTCTAGCTCTTCTTGATCAAAGTTGACCACTTTATCATGCTCCTGACCCTCCAAGTCCCATAAACCAATGGTTCCATCCCAATCACCAGTAATTAAGCGACCGGCTTGAGTCACATGTGAGCTAGCCTTGATAGTTGAGACGGGGGACTTGTGTAGGGCAAGAACATGAGTCGTAGTGGCTGTCTGCGAGCCTTTTAAATCGAGCATCTGATCGTCATGGGCTGGGTTCGAATCTAGTCTCCAAATCCGGATGACTCGGTCCATCCCACCACTTGCGAGATAGTCCGACTTCTGGTTTTGACCCGTTTGGCGGTAGTTGGGGATCCAAGTGGTTGATAAAATTGGCTGATCGTGACCAGGAATGGTGAGAAAGGGTTTGGAAGAATCGCTCGATGAGAAAAGTCGTAGATTGGCATCATAACATGCGGTCAAGAATGTGCTGAAAAACTATGGTTCATCAGTCTTTCCGCTCAACCGAATTGATCACATCATAAAAGTCACTAACCCTGTTCGAGAGACATCAAGGTGAGAAATCCAATCATCATGTTGAAAACTATTGACATATTTCGGTGGTAAGACACTCTCTAGGTATTCAATTTCTAAGATACTTTCAGTTGAGAGTCCACGAGAATCAATAAATGTCTTAACAGATGTCCGTAGCAATTGGTCCTCAATCACGAAATCGAATGGAATAGGCTGAGCTATGCAAAACAGACATAATTAAAGACAAATCTCAGTACATGATTTCGCTAGGCCTGAAAAGAAACGGATTGATACAGACAGTGCTCTAAAACTTTGTTGATAAGTTCACTGAGTTGAAATCGTTTCCAATCTGATGGTACCATATATTTTGCATTTGGGATCGCGTATTGCTTTGATTTAGTGACCAATCTGACTGGGATCATCATTGGAGCTGCTGTGGTATCATTGGTTTGTACAACGTTGTTTGAAGCTGAAGTTGAAGCCTGGTTCGTCTCGGTTGTTGTGGTAGCCATGTTTGGAAAGTTTGAAGAACTGGAAGTATATTGAAGAATAGTGGAAGTTGGATTTGCCATGAGTCCAATGGAAATCAGCAAACTGTAAATTTCCAAACACAACTGGTCAACATGTGGGTCAAAAGCTGTGACAGCTACATACAGGGAGCCACCAGCCCGAGCCCCGACATCACCATGTGGCCCTCGGGTCCGACTCTTGATGATTCTTCTTGTCCTGGAGTTGCCGGCCGCACGAGTACGGTACCGTGATCTCAATAAGCTCCTTCCTGATCCTCCTTCTGGCCCACACCACCAAGACCTATGAATTTTTGTGGGGTGTATTTCTATGCACCAAGTCTTTCCTACAGCCAGTTCTTACCCAGCATAGCCAGTCTTTTTTCTCTCAAGCTTTATAATCCTACTCTGATTGAAGTAAGTGAAGTATGCCTATGTAGTAGACCATTGTTGTGGGGAATATATAGGTAGTTTTTGTCTAGGAGAACTCGAATCCATAGGCATTACGATAAATCAAATGGATCTTTTTATACGTTCCAATAGACCCGCATACGGTGTCAGTCTATGGACTGGCGAACTGAGGTTTTAGGATTAATAACTGAGCACCCCATCAAGAGCCAAGATGATTAACTAATAACTTCGAGTCTTTCACGTGAAAGGTACAATCCTCTTCACTGCTAAAAACCTCGATGACGTAATTAGGTGTTGTCATTGATGACGTCAATTGACCAATCATAAAACTCACTCTTTACCATTTCACACTTCAAACATCAACTCATCAACCCATCACACTCAAAAACCATCAAAGCTTACTTCAACAAACCAAGTAAGTTCCAATACTTTCAATTCTTAAGCGCTCAATCCATCTTTAACTTCAAGCTCCACTCCCTAAACTTGATGATAGAAAACTTCATCATGCAAGCTACTTTCGAAGACCATAAACATTCATCTTCTCAACAGCACAAAGGTGAAGACCATAACATTGCGCAAAAAGAATCCGAACGGTTATCAAAGAATGAAGAAAGACGCGAGTTAGGTCATCCTACTGAAGGTGGATCTGCCGGTAGAGCTCAAGTGGCTAGTAAAGATCCTCAAGGTAATTCATTCAAATCCTTTCTTGTTCTTTTTTTATCATGATTGTTTTCTGATTCATTGACTGCTTTTCTCATTTCTTTGTATAATAAGACTTTGACACGAAACGTGGAGGACAGGGTGATCATTTACCTACTACGAACCCTATAATGTAAAAGTGATACGGCATGAGATTGCAGAAACATGTTGCTCCATTAGCTTATAGTAGTCGTTATAGCCTCATCAAACAATATTGTAAAAATCCTGCACGCTGTATCGCATTGTACAATCTGAACGTATCACATTTTACAATGCAAAGCACATTGTATCATCAAATGAATTCATACGTAAGTTTCATAGATACAAGTGAAATAATCAAGTCAAACTTTGTGAAGAAGAGGTGTGAACGCATATAAAGCTAGTAGCACATCCAGCAAAGATCTTCACAAGGTTTTGATCCTTTGAAGCTCTCCAAATCACATCATGTGGCTTGATGAGTTCCGCACGATTTGTAAGTGATGATAAACCTAGATTACCATGTTCGTTCCATCCCCATCCATAGATCAACTCAGACCGGTCCGAAACCAGGACGTGTTCAGAGCCTACCGCTAATTTGATCGAACTTGGAATTCCATTCAATTGGGTTTCTGAAACTGAGAGGTTTGGATCAAGAGAACCAAGTTGAGCTTGAGAGTTATTACCCAATCCTACGAGTACACATGAAGGAAGTTGATGTGATTCTATGGTAGGTTGTTTTAGAAAGAAAGTGGTATTCCAACAACACTGGATCTCGATGATTTGTTCTTCTGTTTTACATTCTGGAGCTCGGTTTTGTGAATATTTCTTACTACCAAGTGAGTAAATTTGACCTGGACAAACGATCACCGTATGTTCTTTTCCGACACCGATCTTGATCGAATCTGGATCTTGAGGTAATTCAAATGGAAGATTGAGACGGGTAGGTGGTAGTCTCTTAGGAGGTTTCTGGTCCGAATTTGAGGAGCCCAGCTGTCCATGACGAGCTGCACCCCAGCCAATGATTTCGACAGAGTTTGTATTTGAGTCAAAAGAGCTTATAGAGACAACCGCAATGACGTGTTTAGGTCCACCGACTAGATTTGTGACCGTGAAGGCGGATCGAGGAGAGATATTGAATTCCACAATGCTAGGATCCTCGAGCTTAGAAACAGAGCCATCTTGAGATCCTCTCAATCCGAAATCATTTGAACCCAATGAGATGAGTATGCTTGAAGCATCTTCAGAAGATCGGTCTTTGATAGGATTAAGATTAATAAAACTAGTTTCCCAACTTGATCCAACAATCGTAGGCTGATAAGAAGTAAGAAGTCTTTCCCTAAGTTCAGGAGCGATCAATTGGATCGACGAAACCAAGTCTTGATAGTTAATCTCCATAAACCGAGTATTAGTAGTTTCATCAGAATTGATTGGAAGTTGATAATTGGACCGATCTCCAGATCCAAGTAGTTTTGGAAACTCATGAGGTGAACCTCGGATTAAGAAAATCGAATGACGAGCTCCGGCTGCGAAACTAAGGATTTCGGTCGAACTTGACCATCGTTCGATTGGGGTGAAATCTTGTAAGTCTTCAGTGTGGCCTGATCCAAGCTGTCCATGTGAATTTGAACCTGATGCATATAATTCAATGTAATCTGAAGTGACTTTGTTTGGCATTCATACGAATCGCAGGTAGGAAATAACCAAGGAGATTAGAAGCTTGTGGAGAAAATTGGTTTGATCAATATTTCGAACGCGGTGCCATTCATCACAAATCCAGCGGGTACCGAGCTTAAGCCCCGAGTCATGTGCTGTACATACTGTGCGGCTGCTACATATGTTCCCGCGATAGTGGGCTGACACTGCCGATGATGCTTATAAGCGATCAAAGCTGTATGAGATGGTGCTGGACGTTGCTGCATCTTGATCAGGCTTGAACGTCATCTCAGACTTTAAGCCAGAACAAAACCAAACTCAGCAAATCAACACTATATCAACACATTCGCCTCATCCATTGGTCTCACCCTTTTCACAAAATGGTTGGTTGAAATCATTAAATTCTTTATAAGAATTACAAGGGTCTTACTTCATGATGAACAACAAACTGAGTTATCATCAATTTTGTGGATCTTTTAGGACTCGGATCAAACCTTTCACGCAAAGACATTGTTTTATCAAGGTGAGATTTAATTCATCCTGTCCGTTGCGAAAGAAACATTGTAGGCAAACTTTCTCATAGATTATCATTTGGTGAAACAGGTTCATATGCAGCATGTCATGCAGCGATCGGTCAAATCGAAGAACCATCATTCCAATTGATTTTATTCTCAGCTCGATCATTAATAGCCTTAAAGAAACCAACAGAAGCCATCGAAATCTTAAAACCACATCACTCAGAACAACCAGCAGCCAAAGCGGTTACCTTACTTGCCAAATATCATTCTAAAGCAAATCATAGTAAAACAGAAAAAGAAAGTATTGGAGAAGAAGCCGAAGGATTAGCTGATGAAATCTTAGATGAAGATCATGATGGAGTAGATTCGATTCTAAGAGTCACGATCGCTACGGTTTTACATTTGATTGATAACACAAATCTAGCGATCTTTTTATTAAAACAAGGTGTTCAACTTAAATCATTAGAATCTGTTAGTTTATTGATTTATCTTTACTTAACTTCTAAAGTTAAACGTCCTGATTTAGCTAGGATGTTATATAAATCAGTCAAAGGTTGGGCAGATGATGCGATCTTATTACAAATGACTGAAGCTTGGATTGGAACTGTGACGGGCTCGGGGGCTAATACTAATGGAAAAGAATCTGGAGGTTATCAGTCGGCTTTTTATGTGTTTGATGAAATTTCGAGTTCTACTGGATCCGATTCGGTTTCGGTTAATGTGGCTGGTCTGAATGGGAAAGCTGTTACACAACTTGCTATGGGTCATGTTGAAGAAGCACAAGCCAACTTGAGCGAAGCTTTGAAAGCCGTGAGTACTGTTCCGTCGATCTTCATCTTTTCGTGACCGGATTTAGGCTTGATGACCAGATATATAGATCAAACTTGCTGACTCAACATCTGCTTTGACGAAACTAGAACCCGAAAGATGAGACCACACTGGCCAACTCAATAGTAGCTAGTGGACACGCCGATAGTGCAGTGTCAACGGCTGGTGAACATCTCGAGTAAGTGATACTTCTTGAGATTTCCACATGTCTATCATCATCTTGATCGAGATTCTAACACTAACATTCCATTCGCGTTCTTTCAGACAATTGAGGTCGATAAATCCTTCACATCCACTCGTTGTGGATCTTGATCGACAATTGGCACTCTTTGATGAAGCTGCTAGTAAATTTGTTGCTTCGAAAGCTTGATTGATTGATTGATTGATGGGATATGATCTGGAGATTGGAAATGTATTAGTTTGGGCTCGAAAAGTTTTAAGCGTAGGTATTGGTGATGATTGGCTCTTTTGAAACACTTTTGCTTGATGATAAAATATTGTGAAGGTGAAACTTACGAAAAAAATTCTTCATTGCAAGAGATTGGCTATTTCCTTTTCTACATTTGCATCTGAGTAAGACAGCATGTCTTCATGTCATGTATTTCATGAGGTATATTTCAGTCAAAGTATACGGGCCCAAAATGATTGTAATATTGACTTGTCCACACTTGCAAATATTTGCATACAGTATGATTCCTGATTTTGGCTATATGAGGACCAAACCCTTTACCTGGGGGGCGACATCTACAATTTTCCGTGTTGTCAAAGGTAGCATTCGGATTCAAATGATGTGCATACTGAAGTAATGCGGACCAGAACATGAGTTTTATTTTCTTCATCTGGCCCTACCTGGTAAACATTACCAAGTTGCAACCTTGAAATCAAAAAATCAAAAACAAAAATGCGCGTATGATCAAACTATCAAAACGTTTTGATCGTCAATGGACAAGGCCATCAGAGACATCTTGCATAGGAAAAGTGGGAAAAGCAAAGGTGGTATGTGAGGAACCAAATGGGCATGCATGGCATGGCACTCAGAAACACTCAGTATGCACCAATGAGTGAATTGTTCCATAATCTAAAAACATCAACACTTGCAGCAGTCTGATCCCTATGCCATCTCCAATTCGCCGACGCTCTTGACAACAGCCCTGATGGCCTACTAACTGTAGGGGCTTGTGCGGGCTGGCAATGTCGCAATGAAAATGCGAGGATAGCCGTTGCGAATCAGATGCATCCGCTTTTAAGCTCATGGAAGGTATGAGTTCTACTTCAACTCAGATAAAAAGACCATGTGGACTCTCTCATCAAGAGTGAGACCACAAAGTTTAACCACACTCTGACTTAGCTAGGTCCCTCCTCAAACCGCGCGCGTCCTTCGGAACTACAGGCTCCGGGGGACGTCTCTGCAGTGGTGGGGCTTGTGTAAAGCTAGAACCACACTGGGCTTTCTGCTGCAATCGTTTGCAAAGAGTGTTTGCAATTCAAGACTTCCAAAACTCGTGAAGAGTCACATGACACAAACTAGTGCCTCTCCCTCGCGAGGCTCTCGTTGTTGTGAAGGCTAGAAGGACTTTTTAAAGTTTGGAAGAGTCAAGACAAAAACAATAGATTACTAATCGAAAGACTTCTATGTCTATTGTGGACTACTTACCAAAGAGTGGCTGATCACAAAGCCGTGGCTAAAGTTATAGCCTAGCTGTGTTTCTTAGATGAGGCTTGAGTAACATTTGTCATTGTAATGCGATAGAATATAGATGCTGCTTCGCTGAAGGAATATGGATTGGTACATATTCATTACAACACTTGTTTTTCCTCACCAGACTTGCGGACTCTTCTCAACGATCTGCTGCTTCTCCGTTGTGAACTCCAAAAAGACTCCAAACTTCAAATAGCCTAACGACTTGTGAAACTGATTGACATCTTGTTCTGTGAATCATGTCTTGGAAGCCATCGATCCCCGTCTTGCATCTTTTGTTCGTTTGCCTGCTCGCCGGAGATCTTAGGTCCCATATCTTCGTCAATGCTAATGCTATAGATTGTAATTACGGTTGGACTGCCGCAGAACCCACGGATAGCGGACAAATACCATACTGTCTGTCTCAAGCATTTCCCTAGTTTTTCACTTTTCAATTTCTTTCAATCTTTGTTCTCTAGGAATAGCGTGAACTGACCCCATACCTTGAAAACCTTGCCGCAAAATCCATACTCAAAGCGTGTAGTCACACAGAAGATTTGACTTACACTTGCAGCCAGTGTGGAAGGCATGATAGACTATTACCCTGTGAGAACGAACTTTCTCATTTTTAATCAATGGGCAATGTAGACTGCTTACGTTTCCGTTCAATGGATCATCGCACAGCTGCTAAGGACTGCATTAATGAGGCAACTGGAAAAGTGATGAACGGGGGAGGACCATGGGCTTGCGACCTCGTACTCGACGTCCTTTCAGAACATCGCAAAGACGGCAGACAACTCGGTTAGTCAATCTGCATGTTTCACCTCGGATACTTTGACTGTGGACTGACGGGATCATCATTGATTTTGAAATCTTGAAAACAACAGTTTGCAATCAAAAAGCAACGTCAGACCTATACTATTGCAAGTCTCGCAATAGGCCTCAACGTAAGTAAGACTTTTGGAACTCGTTCTCGTTGACGTATGAATATCCACTCATCACTTACTGACGACGATGTTTGGAATCGGATCTAGAATGTCCGGAGACGAAGTGTTGTCTCCCTGGAAAATGTCATTAAGAATTCTAGAACTCTACACACGCAATTCTTCAGGATCCCAAAACTTTCTCAGTAAAAAAAAAGTATTCCCAAGACTTATAATTAGAAAAATATCTTCAACAAAAATATTCCAAACGAAGTGGTGATGATCTCAACTCTGTTAAACTATGCGACAACGATTTGTATAAAGTGAATATAGATATACGTGAATTGGCCCTGCTTAACTTCCTGTTTGACAGCGTTCATTGAATGACTACGAGGAGAGCTGAATGCTTTGGAAGGGTGTTCATACTGATGAATCAAGTATATCTACTCGTGGCAGGCTACCTTGATAAAGAACTCAAGCTGCTTAGGTCATCGAGATTTAAGTAAACGTAGTGAACTCGCTTTTGTCACGAGCGAGGGACTTTACACACCTAAACCCAAATCTTCGCCTGACAAGTGAACTGTGTTGATCAAGAAGATTGCTATGACTGGTCGTGGTTTGAACAAATCCCGATGGAAAGGAGAACTGGGAGGGCAATAAACTTCAATAAGCTTCAAGCACCACTAAAAGCAAAGCTTTGCATTAGAAGTGAGCTACATATATTTGATCAAAAACCAATCAATCATTCAACTAAATATGTCACAGACATAAAGATGATGGGAAATTTGCTTGGGTCTTATCAAGAAAGGTGTAAAGCAATGTAGCAAGGTCAGTTAATCCTCTCTTGAATGAAGGGTGATGAAGTACAAAATTCCTCAAGCTTATGATGATACCAATACTATTTGAGTAGATTACTCAACACAATTGCACTTCACCTTGACCCATATACACACACATTTTTACAACATCCAAGGTAATTTCCACAAATCTCAATTTTCTCATCATTCATCATGCAGAGAATGAAACCATGAACTTTACTCTCAACATAACCTATAGAAAAAACATATCAAAGTCCCATAGTCAAAACCCGTCTCATTTTGTAAAAATATTGAGGTTCCTATATAATGATCCATTAAAAAATTATCACTACATACCTTTCAAAACCAATCTAATCACAAAAAAACACTTCTATAATCCTCAAATCCTTAAACTTCCAAAGTAACAATCATAACCCCATTATAAAACTTATAAACCAATTAAGAAAATAGTAATACAAAATCAAGAATGAAGAACATATTTCAAAACCTCCACAATCCATCTACAATATCCATTACAAAAGGAAAAGTCTTCAACATACTTAATCTATCCATCTTAATCTTATAACTCATAATCATCAGTATACAATCCATCATCCCCATCCACTTCTTTCCAACCTTCTGGATCCTCTTCCCAATCATCATCCTCATCCTCAATCTCATCTTCACTCAACTCATGTTCCTCAGACCCCAATCCAACTGAGCTTTCCCGTTGATGTTTCGGATGTTTCGAATTAGATGATCCTACAGAAGGCTGAAGTGCAGTCTTCTTGATTTGGTTCTTGATGGATTTCGATGATTTTGGAACCACTGGATCAGGCTTAGCTTCAATAATCTCTTTCGACCTTTCACCTTCCAAAACTCTTCTCACCCGCGCCTCACGCGCTTTTTCTCTTCTGAGAACCTTTCGATCAATACCCGATCCAGGACCAAGATTAAGCAAATTCAAAAGCTCTTCAGAAACGATGATATCCCCTTCTTCTTCTTCAATTACATCATCTTCTACGATTTCTTCTTCCTCACTTGTCACTGCTTCATCATTCAATGGTCCTAAACTTTCGGTCACGTTCGTGGAGGGTTCTTCGAAGATATTCGTCATTCTTAGTTTGTTCTTTTGTGTTTCATTGACTGGTTTGTAAGGTCTGACAATTACTTTCTGAGTGCCGGTGACTTTGATTTGTTTAGAGTCTTCTTCTGTTTGGATAGGTGGTGTGGTATCTTTTCCTTTGCCTTTCCAATCTGGCTTTGATTTACTTGGTTTGGGTTTTGGATTGATTGGCTGAGGAATGGTTAGAGTCGGGTTTGAGTGAAGATCTGTGGGTGCAAAAGTGAAGGTCTCTAGCTCGGTAATCACGCTGGTTTGGCTTTGCGCTCCGAAAGGTAAATTTGGCATCTTTCCTAAAACTTCTTCCTCTGAATCTGATCCATCTTGATCTCTCCTATCTACAGTTTTGATATGCGATAGTCGAGTAGACGCGTTGAGTTGTGATTGACTTGTTTTGCCTTTGATCGCAGTCGAATTGGCTCGATCTACTTTAGTTCGTTTAGTAGTGATTCTTGCCACTTTTTTGATCGTTGAAAGTCCATCAGGATCAACATCATTGATATCTTCATAAAAACTTGCGTCCTCTTCGCCCGGTTTCATTCGTTTCCTTTTCGCACCTACTGGTATTCGATTCTTATTGGCTTGTTGTTGTTGTTTTTGTACATCAAGTTGTGCACAACCTGGAAATTCGGCTGAAGTTCCGATACCAGTTTGTGAGTTGGTTGGAATGAATGGAAGTGATGATTTTATATTCAATTTGTTCACCAGAGGATAGGGTTTGATCGGACTTTGACTACTTTGGCTGAATTCTTCTGTATCGTCGAATAAACATCGGAACGGAAGTTGTCCAGATGGTTTTGGTTTAAAAGGAGATGGACCTAAAACATCATCTGAATCTTGATCTTCTACAATCTGATCATGAGTTTGAATTTGAGTAGCTTTGGTTTGAGATTCATCGGTTCTAGCTTTTAGAAAAGTGGATAATCCTCCACCACTAGTAGAAGATTCGGATCGATTCAGTTTCGGTTTTAATGGACTACCTACTCCAATCAGATATTTTCTCGCTTTCGTACGTGGTGTATCTTTGCCTTGTGATAGTAAATCGGCGAATAAATCAGGACTTCCTTTTCCTCCGCCTGAATTCGATTCGAATGGGTTACTCTTCGGTGTGGATGTCGAATTACTTTGACTCTTCTTAGAAGTTTTAGTTGTAGTAATTGTCCCATTGGATTTTTTCCTAGGAGAATTAGATAGTAATAGTTGTCGAAGTTTGAGTGGCGAATTTGCATGTTGATATGTAGAGTGATTGATTTGATTTGATTTTTTTGCATGTGATTTGTCTTCTGCTTTTTGTTTTTGTGGTGTGGTTTGCATCAAGGATGTGGAAGCTGCGATGGAGACTTGTGTAGAAGAAGTTGAAGGTTTTGATGAATGGGATGTTTTTCGATCATTTGATCTTGTTGTATTATAAGTTGAATACAATTTGGCTAAATGGAAAAAAAGAAGAATCATGTTAGTTTGATTTCTTTAGGATAGCGGTAAAGAGAAGTTTGCAGGAAGGAAGGAAGTAAGATACCAATTTCTGGATTTGATTTGATATCTGATTTGTTAGGATCTCTTCCATTTGATTTTTTGAATTCTTTTTCCCATGTTTTTAGTTTTGATTTGATGATCGTTAAATCTGGATTTGTACTCATTGGTTTGGTTTATGAGTGAGTAGTGATGATAGTTTGAATGATAAAGGAATGAAGTAGGTAATTAGAATCGTGCTGAGCAATAAAGTAATATATTTATCTATCAAGAGTCCCAAAATGGTTATCAGGTAATCAGGATGATCTTGAAATAAACATCAGATGAACTGCATTATAATTTAATGATTAATTCGCAAGGTACTTTCAAGAACTTCAATCGAATTAAAGCAGTTTGAAAAACGACATATTGATTTTGACTTTCGATCAATCTCAACTCGATGCATACTACATACACATAGCCACATCACATGGTCATTGGTAATTAGGCAAATCAAGAAAGTCTTCAAATGATGTTCAAACTTCTGCTTCATCATCAAACCTCAATCTCCTCAAGAAAACTAATCTGATCTTGTAACCATATTCAAATCATCATCAAAGGAGTCATTCATTCTCCCCTGAGTCCCTCCACTCCCACCGAAAAGGAAAAGGAGTCGAATTCATACCAACGTTTAAGCAGATAAAACTTCATACAAAGCTCGATTGGAAAAGATGAAACTTCAATTCAATATGCAAACGATCCTTTCAATCTTACCTAAAATGATACCTACTTCTTTTTATCCTACTCTAAGAACATTAGTCATTCAAACCTTAAAACAAGGTGTGTTCATCTTCTCAACACTTAAAAGTCATATGTATGTTTCGACCAGGAAAATCAAAAAAAACTTCCCCTTGATTCTTTTTTTCTTTTTCGCTTTAGGTCCTACACCGCGTCATGTAGGTTTCATCATGGATGGTAATCGTAGGTTTAGTCGTACGAATGGAGTTCCAGTTGAAGAAGGTCATATGGCTGGATTTGAAGCCTTAAAAAGAGTAATTCATTCCAAAAAGCCTTACATTTGATCACTTACTAAATTTGCATCAGATTAATCAAATGATCTTTGTTTCTTTAGGTTTTAGAATTATTATTAAGATTAGAAGTACCAAATGTAACGGTTTATGCATTCGCTATTGATAATTTTAATAGACCTGCTCATGAAGTCGCCAAATTGATGGATATGGCTAGGACGAAATTAATTGAGATTTGTGAAAGAGGGTAAGGTTTGAAAAGATGATTGATCACTTCTGGCCATTTTCTCAATGACTCACTTAGCGCCTGTTTTGGTTTTGTAGTCAACTGTTAGATCGGTATGGAATTAGAGTAGTAGTAATTGGTAGAAAAGATCTTTTACCACCTGATATTCAAAACTCAGTGGCTAAAGTAGAATCAATGACAGCTCATAACACACGGTAAGTCCAAAAGGTTTATTCATTCGAGATCCAAGTCCGAAGTTTGTTCTGTTGACTGAATCATATCGTTGTCGATTGTTTGGGGGTCAGTGGTTGTTTGAATGTAGCATTTCCTTATTCTTCACAAGAAGAGATGGCTACTGCTCTTTGTAGAACAGTCCAAGATTCACTTTCACAAAACCAACCTGCTTCGTAAGTCAAACAAAACTGCATTAATCAAAAAACTTGGGAACTTCATTCTAACATTCCTCTAACCAAAAACCCAAACGGCAATATAGAATGATCGACATAGAAACAGTAGGAAACAACATCTACACCTCTCATTCCCCACCGCTAGATATCCTAGTCCGAACTTCAGGTGTACGAAGATTATCCGATTTTTTACTTTGGCAAACTACTTTAGATCATTTGAAAGGTTCATCGATCAAAGTCTTGGGTCCTTCGGTTCATTTTGTGGAAAGATATTGGCCTGATTTTGGAATCTTGGATGTTTTACCTATCATTTTGGGTTGGCAAGCTGAAGAATTGTTCAAAAGAAGTTGTCAAATCCTTTTTTAAAATGTGCCTTTTTTCTATTATTTGTTGTGTTTCTTGGGATAAATGGGATTCGGAAGGAAAAACTGGGGTGATTGGAAGGTTGGAAAGGTTGGAAAGGTGGTTTTGTTTCCAAAGTTTGTATGCAATTGTTTCTTTTTTGGAAAAGGCGGAACTCATTCAATCATCCAATGTATAGAAGATCATATTTCTTCACTGTCAATCAATATTTGTTTTTATTAGATCAATCAAGCCATGTCTCATAAATGAGAAATGAGCACTAGTAAAAAAACTGGATGGTATTATGGTATTTTATTGAAGATGGGAATTGATACACTCTGATTGGATGTAGCGGATGATATGGTACAACTGTGCGAGTGAACCCTTGGTTAGTAAAACTTACAAAAGAACCTACGCACTCCCAACGTTTTGACCACACATTTGAGCATGCCAGAAGCCAGATACTACTAGAAGAGAGCCCGTGTTCTAAGCATTGGCCAAAAAGGCAGTTGCAAATCTTTACCGGTATGGTTATATTGTATGTTCAAATGTGATACAAGCAATGTCCTTTGAATTCCATGTGTGTTTGATATGTGGAAAATGTGATCTCCATTCAACCAAATGAGAAGATAAATTGATAGAAAAGGGAACTTGAACAGGCCTCAGCTTGTGTGTTTGAGATAACCTCATTCAGAAAATTGAGTTGATTGATCATCTCAATCGAATCACTACTACAACTTTGAATATTTTGCTCAATGTTTGATGTAACATCTTAGTAATTTTCATGAATCCTGCTTCCATGATGGCCCACATGTGTTGTGAAATATATTGAAGAAACAAGAAATGTAACTGCCAAAGTGGAGTTATCTTGGAGCGCCTATTATCAGGAAGAGACTTGTCAAGTTCAGATCCTTCTACTTCATACTCCACAAACCAAAGCTTTTTCCACTATATCTATCCCAAATCAAAAAGGCACACTAAAATCAATAACAAGTTCTATGGTACAGTCCCCTCGGCCAAGTGGTTTTTGTAATCATCCAAGTTCTGTAGCAGCAGTGCTGGGTTTTGCCCTGAACCCAATGGTTACAAATCCTAGGTGTGGGGACGTTTACAAGGAATGGTATTTAGCCATCTAAAACTTTTCTTTGCACTTGCTTCTCCCTTTGGCCAGAATGAAACTGTAGAACAGACAAGATCACCGGATATACTATTACCAGGTGTGGGGGATTCTAATGGCATTGAGAATTTTGGCCTCACAGACCAAGCTCATGGAAGTTCCTGAGGTGGGTTTTCAAATTTAGAGGGTATTTCAGGGGAATCAATCAATCACCTAGGACATCAGAAACTCATTGACCTCAACACTATCCCAGAGTCAAAAGAGTCTTATATGGAATTCCATAACCACATATTTCCTCAACAGTTATCTGGGTCTTCCATGACAATGGGACTTCTGAATGGACAAGTCAAACCAATTAATCTACACACTGCTGTTGAAAGAATTCAACCACTGGATTTAGGAGACACACAGGAGTTTTCCCCAATTATTCAGGATGCCAAGGGTAAAGAAGTATCAAGACTTGGAACCATGAAACCCTGTTATGAATCTCAAGTGGCACAGAGCAGAAAATGTGGATGCAGCTGCAATTCATCTGTAAGAAATATCAAGGGAAAACATCCAAGTGATGGAGAACAGAATGAGATAGCTTTTGAAAATGGGAATGTGTTCAACTTACAAGCTCATGGATTGCAACCAGTTCAGCCGCATCTATTGATAGGCTTTCTGCAATGGCAATTAAAATTTGCTGTTTGGAAAAAGTATAGTCTTCTCAATGAAATCAAGGAAGCTTTTGGATCCTTGAAAAGTTTAGCTGTCTCAAACATACCACAAGTGCTTCAAGAAAGTGTGATTTCAAGAAAAACTGGAATGGCCATTGAGAAAATTAGAATTGATTCAACCATGGGATTCATTGGAGGTTTGAATGTGGCTTTTTTGCAGGGATATAGTGGGCCCACACTAATGGACTCATTGATTGAAGATGCATGGGAATTCCTGCATAAGTTGTTGAAGGAGGATATCTTGAGTTTCAGATACGAGTTAAACTTTGATTTTATCAGAAGTGATCAACATGAAAACCCTGCCTACTTTGGATCTAGAGGTTTGCTGAGATACACATTGTCACCCAAAGTGGACTTCGGAATAACTCCACTGATTTAATACATAAATTCTTTCAAATTTGGGCTAGCTCATCTGTCTATAGAACCTCTATCCCTGAACCAGCTTTGGACTAGCCTTGTCATTCATTGGTATTTGTGAAAAGTTTTGCAAAGTAAGGGGACAAGGGACAATTATGGTGATACAGCTTCAAACCAAATACAGAAATCTAAAAGATTAGGCAAATGAAGTTGTGCATGAAGGTGACAAAATGACCAAAAGATCAAAGGAGTTAAATCACTTCAAACTGCTTCAATCCCTGAAACAAAATGGACAACAACTAGTCAAAAAACAAGGGACTGGATCACATAATCATATTTCAACATGTTCCTAATTACCCATGGAATAATACAATCAATTTTTGAAGAGAAGAGAAGGGAAGTCTCATCCTTAAAATCTCTTCCTAGAAACAAAGTTATTCTCAGTGAAGTTCTGGTCAAGAACACATTTAGGAGAGCAAAGAAGGACATCACATCAGCATTTATGCACTGCATAAATTTTTGTGTAGCACATTGACGTGCACAAACACAGACTTTTGAAAAATATTTGAAAGAGTTGTTGTAGAGTTCAACCCCCCTAGTACTACGAGCCTTTGTTCAAAGACAATAAAAATAATGTATTAGGTGTTTCAATACAACACCCTATCCTTTGTTGAAAGACACAATCCACAGAGTACAAACAGGTACAAACAGCCTTCTTGAAAAGGGGTGTCTGTCAAGTTCATTCAGTGTGTATTTGATAGGTGAAAGAGTATATCTCTGTGTTGATATTTTCAAAAACAAGGAGTGCCATCAACACTGGAACCGCTCTGCTACACAATTAAATCAGACCTGATTTACTTGCAGAGCAGACACTGTGCTATAAGCCGCTCCACCATGATATCACTATATACAAAAAAAACTCTTGCGGCATAGCGGAGCAAAAATATCACTATATCTGTGCTACATATCTCTGCTATGAAAGCTTTGCTATATAGTCCTTGTATAGCAGTGCTACACTATATAGCGGCTAAAAGACACAGAAGAAGATGAAAAAATATGTATCTCAACTATGTACACTTGATTGAGCCATCAGCCACCATTTTGTTTAGTCAAGACTCAAGATTGGGGGAGATTGACA
>KZ148298.1:4939-15132 GCA_002157085.1 Melampsora occidentalis | reverse complement strand
GGATTGTTTTCTGCTGAAGCACATAATAAATATGAGATTGATGGATCTTTGGGAGGCGATGATGCCTACTGGTCTCCCGATAAAATGTCTAAATTCAATGGAACTCGTTGGAACCGATGGAGACAAGTTGCTGGTTGGTGAATCCACTTCAGTAGCTTCCATCTAATTGAAAATTTACTTTTACTTGGGACATATTTTTAGTCGAGAAATATGATGGTATTATGTCACCTGCTTGGAATGCAGAAGTTCGATACCTACAGGTAGATCTTCACGATTAAGCTCCTCTGACTGTTCGAATATGTCGAAACTTACTCTTTTCTTCCTTTTGCTTTACTAAACCAGTACGAAGAGTGCCGAGCGACAAACCCTGAATGTCATTGGGTAAGTTTCCTAAAAAAGTTGTATGTATCCAGAATTTGACTGACACTGACGAGTTTGTTTCTTCTTTCAGGCTGTTGTTGACGAGTAAGACTTATTTCTTATGATTAACAGGAAGCTCGCCTGACAATCACCACACATTCCAGGTTTGCATTCTACGCGGCTCAAAACTTTATCTCAAGCTCTATGCCATCTTCTGAACAGGACGGACAGCCTGGTCCTGCCCTTGTGGATACTATTGATATTTTCTTCGGATTCCACAAAGATTCAACTGGTCAATACGCTCGTCTAGACAGCCGTTATCCTCCAGGACCTAGTGGAGTGTGGTACAGACGAGCTGTTCCTCACACTGTATGTCACCCTTTTCAAGCATTTGGCTTTTAATTTTCCCCTTTCTTATGACATCTCTCAATTTTAGTTGGCCGAGTTTATTGCAGCCGGTATTACTAGTTTAGCACCTCGTAAGCATTTTGTCTTTTGAATGATCTGGAAAACCAGAGTGATACTGACTCATTATTCTTCTCCAGAGTAAGCTCTCTCCTCTTTCTTGTTTTTGTTTTCCAGCTACTTACGGATTTTTCTATAATTGGCTATTGCACTCTCTAATTTTCAGTTTTGTGAGTACACGCTTTGACATTCATCTCTGAAAGGGACCTCATGACTAATTACTCTTTGTTTTCAGCCTGTCTTTGGCTCCAACAACGGCGCATTGGATACTTGGAATGCTGATCCTGTTCAGATCGACACTCTTGCCGACGTCAATCTTCTCTGCTTAATCCTCAACCGTATTCTCGATGTTGAGGATACACGTTACATAGGTGTAGCAAAAGATGCCCTGAAATTGTTGTTGGAAAATATCACAGCTGAACTTCGTCATAGTGTAGGATGTTAGAATTTTGCTTGATTACCACCAAAATCACTCTACATAGCGGTCTGTTTCGTTTTTCTTCTGTTAAGAGTTTTTTGAACTGTTTTATTCAACTTGTAATGCTTAGTTGATATAAGATCTGTAAGCTTATCACATGTATAACCTTACTGCCCATAATCAACGGTCTCTTGAATGCTCAATTTTAATATCTCAAGTAATCAAAAACCGCATGGATAGATCATCAAAGGATTTATAAGATAAATCCCACATATTTGACTCATCTTTTGCTTCATATTCATACATGAAGGAAGCTTTGAGTGCCTTTTCACGTACTCTGTGTCTATATCTGTGAACAATGTACAAAAACCAAAGACTCCTTGGAGAAGCCGGATACACCCTTCAAGGAGGTCTTCCAAACCAAACACAGAATATCCTTTGTCCAGGCGCTCAAGTGGTGAGACATTCCTCAAATATAAGAGGTTTGATTTTGTTTCATAGAATCCAATTCAATATTTTTTGAAAATGGTGGTAAGAAACATACAAAGATTGAGATTCTTACCGTCTCTGTATTGTACACCTATCTCTCCCATGGAACACAGTCTCAGAAGTGGTGAATACAGTCCTTAAAGCTATACGCAAGGCTGCAACTATACTATACTATACTATACCTATACTTGGTATAATATAGTCCAACTATACTATACTTGAACTATACTTGGTATAGCATCAATAAACTATACTCAGATATAATATACTATGCTATACTATACTATACTATACTGTGAAGTATAGTTGCAAAAGTTGATGCAAAGCATGTATAGCCTTTTTCCAGATAGAATTGATTTCCAATACTATACTGAGTATAGTTGGACAGAGTATAGTATAATATGGTTTGAACTATACTATTCATACCAGTATATTATAGTTTCACCCTTGTCATAAGGTAGTGAAATTATGAAATTTTGTTATCTCCTTCAACTCACATGGGTTACTTTTTTGAGTATAAAACGTAACATCCCTTAGTGTGATAATGCATGTGAGACATACAGACAGTCTTCTTGGGTGTGCACATTTTCATCAGCCAGCATGAAGAGACCTCTAGCTAGATGGTCTGTAACTATTTCTTGATATTTATATCCCAGCTTTGATATTTGATCAACTGTGGTGAGAAAGTTGCAACACAGTCTCCACCAAAAATGTGCCAGGTGTCTGGTGAGTTCGTTTTGCAGAAGACGTCCAACATCTTTGCAGTTTTCATTTGCTGGTGTAAGAAACCTTGGATTCTCAGTGCCAACACCACTCAGGGTAAGTCCGGATCACTTTTTAGTTATGATTCAAACCACTCATGCCTGTGCTATTGAACTTGTCCTATGGTTTATGTTTGTACCACTTGATTTCCCACTTGATTTGAGAAAATTTTGATACATAGGTGTCTAGTGTTCTCATGCCAAATCTTCTTTGTCAATAGTGACTCTTACCCCCCTCTTGGATTGTAGATGACTCCAAAAAACCATCAAGTATGGTGTCTTGGTATTTTCTGATTCTCACTTTTCTAAGAAATCACTTCAGCTATCCACTTTTTCATAGCCTTGTGTAGAGGGTTTAACTCTCTCTTGTTGTTCATACTTCTTACCTTGATACATGTTTCAACTTCCTTTCTTGATACATACTTTAAACTTCCTATAAATGTTGAAAAGTCTAAATACACAGATGGTTTCTAGGAAGAAGCACTGTGAGCCAATGTCATGGGATTCAGGTGATTATAAGAGATCAGAGGTGGTTCTATAATATAACTAAGATTGCAATGTGAGGATACAACAACTTGTAGACACTTGTATCCAGATCTTGAGAGAAGACTTGTTACAAGCATATCCCCAGTATATGGTTACAACACTACCTCCCCCTTTACGTCCCACTCCCTCTTGCTGAGCTGATGGCCATCCCCGGGCTAGCATTGAAAAACTCTGTGGGGAAAGATAATTGCCCTCACTTTACCCTCCTTGTCTGTTTATACTTCTTGTCAGACTTTGGATACTTTGCATGGAATTGATTTACTAATTCTTGAATGTCTGCTAAACTCCTCTCAGGTTCCCACAAATCATACTCAGGACTGTAACCCTTCCAATTTACCAAATACTCAATTCTTGAGCTATTTTTTTTGTTTATCTGATATTTCATTTACTTCGTACTCCTCTCTGTCTTCAATTACTATAGGTGCTGGTGGAGGTTGTAAGACCACAAGAAAACTGCACTAATTTGCTATTGTGGTGTGTTTGTGTAGTGGTTTTGGGGGCTGAATTTGCACCACTATAAATTGTGGTGCCAGTGCTCTGCAACCCAGCATTGAAAAACTTGGCTCTTGGGCAAAACACACCGTAATTGCGGGTTGTTTTTGAAGGTTATTTAGGTTTATTTGGGGCAATATTGCACATTGTCCGCAATATCTCCCTACTTCTCTGCAACCTTGAGATAGCAAGAAAAGTCCCCATTGCTTTTCAATTGCACAGAAAGTGCAACACAATGGATTTGGGTCAAAATCCATTGCGTTGTGGTGCACTTGTGGTGTTGGAGGTTGTACTTGCCTACTGATGATACTTGATTTTTATGGTTTCAACAGTCCTATAGAAGAAATGGGGTGAACTTGTTTCAACAAAATAGCAAGAGTCAGCTTATAAGCATTAGTGGGAATCTTCTTTTCAATTGGAAATGGTCCCAACCACTTATGTGCAAACTTTGCACTGGGTCTTGTTGTGGAAATCTAGAGAAAACAAAGCCTTGTGCAACCCATCTGGCTGGCCTGAAAAATTGGCCAGCCACTGGTATTTTAACATGATGTACAGACATTTCACATGAATTTGAATGTGCCTGTGAGTCACACGCCTCAATCTGCCAAGCCGTACAATATGTACTTGAATTCAAATTCAATCCATGAACACTAAAACTTAATCAATTATATTTTCTCCCTCTTCGTCCTCATTATCATGTCCATTATTTTGTGTATAACCACATGTGCAAATTGTGATCACTGAACCATATCAGAATCACTATATTATATTAATTGATACTTGTCCATAGAATAAACGCCAGCAATTTGACCGGCTGCCATAACAAGGGCACATCTGGTGATGTGACTTTATCACACAATAGTGCTCACACCGCAGCATGGAAAATGAAAACCAATGTTTCATTTGGCCTTGCCACAAGCACAATGCTAACAAAGGGGTATTTCACCCAATAGGAATCAAAGAAATGTGCAAATGATAGAACATTTTAACCATTTACTCGGGGACATGTCCTTTGGAAGCACATACACCCAAGGAGAAAACATACAGTTCAAGATGACTTGTTAAATTCCTTGTTGTGAATTGAAGGAGGTAGTGTAATTCATCTCTGCTCTAAGCCAAATTGGTTGTTCTCAAAGTTGTTGTTTGGAGTTTTTTGTACCAGCTGGACAACAAAACTAGTCTTCCTATTCTTGACTTCAAAGTAAACTTAAAGCACTGTATCCCTCTGCCATAAATTTGCATCTCTTGTTCTCAAATTCATTGTTTTGAACCCCTTCATACAGAAATTTGATGTCAAATCCCTTTCATAATGCTTGTAAAAGTCCTTATGTCACGGCTATCCGCATTATATCCTGATACCTATCAGGATTTAACGTTGAGCCAGCTCAGAGATCACAATACACGGGACGTCAGTTTGGGGAAATTGAAATGATACTGCGTTGACAAACTTAACTAAGTCCCAACGCTGGACCTCACCACCAACTCCAGCAAGGGACTTACGCCTAAAGTCAAATTTTTGGCGGGAGTTTTGTTGGGGGTTTTCACCAAAAACTGGCGGCCTTATAAAGCTTTTTTTTTGAATTTCAACTTACCTCTGCATTTATTATGAAGATCATGCACCTAAAATCCCTCTAACCTCATACTATTTGTTTCTTATTATCTTGATTGGTTCTGTAGATAAATATCAAGGTTGTTTGGGGCTCAAAGTCAAAATTTACATCAATTTGGACTGCTCTGTGTCTGAAGTTTGAAATTTGGTGTGACATCAAGATACCAACTTCTCTAGATATCTTTGAAGCCACTCAAGGTATTTGGAGGCCCAGAGTTGGAGGATATAAATGGGTTCAAGGCGCACATTTTTTATAATGAAAGTGAAGGCAAGCTGAAATTACCAAAAAACAGTTTCATAAGGCCGCCAGTTTTTGGTGAAAAGCCCCGACAAAACTCCCGCCAAAAATTTGACTTTAGGTGTAAGTCCCTTGCTGGAGTTGGGGTCCAGCGTTGGGACTTAGTTAAGCTTGCTGCATTGACAGATCTGGAATCACATATGCATACGGTGTCAGCTGTACTGGCCCGCGGCCCGCGCTGGTCAGGAGGTTTGCACAGGGCTGCTATTGCTCACGATTGCTCTTTGGTTGGTATTCTTGAATATGATATCTCATACCCATGATTTGCTTTGAAAGGCAAAATACCTGATGAGGTATGAGGACCATTATTGCAGGCAAATTCAGCCATGTCAATTAGAGCTGCACAGTTATCTTGCTTATACCCCTCAAAGTGTTGGAAATACTGCTCTACCGCCTTGTTCACAAATTCTGATTGCCTGTCTGTTTGAGGGTAGTAAGCAGTGGGGGATTGAGTAATTATTCCCAATTGACGGTTCTATCCCTTAGTCAGCTTTGATATGAATATATTTCCCCGGGATAGTTATATTCATTTTGCATGTCCAGTGAAGTAAATTTATCTGCACCCAGAAGGCTATTGACTAATTCCATCGTTGAAGGCAGCGGATACTACTTGTTTTTCACCGTAAGTGCGTTCAATCTCTGGTAGTCAAAGCAAGGTCTTAATTCACCATCCTTTTTTCCTGTAAAAAGTACCGGCGCTGCCCAAGGTGACGTAGTTCTTCTTAATTTCTGGAGCTCACCCGCCAGAAAACGCGAGTCCGATATAAGCCCCTCTGCGAGAGCGCCCCGCACGCGCAAGAGGGGCTTAGTTAACTACGGAAAGGCCAGGGATATTGCACTGCCCATATCTCGGACTCTCTTCATGATCCTCCCTGACAGAGTGCGCCACGCCGATCTTCTGGTACACAAGGTAGACTCACAGGGAAATGCGAAGCGACAGATAGCTCAAGCAAGCCTTCTAGGGCAGCTGAGATCTGTCAATGGCAATATTTCATGAAACCAACGAGCAACTTCAGGCTCTTCATGAAGGCAAATGACCTTGCAGGGTCACCTTTCCTCGAAGGGCCAATGAGATCATACCCCTTGCGCATGGACAATCTCTGCCAGGAAGTTCGAATGCAGAGCTTCAACATGGTCCGGTAGTCGTAGTAGTCAGCGTAGAAACTACGCGTTTCGTAGCCACGCTGTCTGGAAAACGGAGTGTGGATTTCGATCAGGACTAGCATAGCCGTTGCTGGCCGTTTTCAGCATGTACATACACCGCCCTCATGGTCAACTTCACAATCATGTTGAATCAGATGTGAAATAGGACAGTCTGCGACGAAATATATTCCAAGAAACCCAAATGCTTCCGGAGGGTGTAGTCCCTTGTAGTCCGTATGAAGATCGTGTGTCTTATAGCCAGGCTGCTCACGAAGTGGAGGCTTGAGGATTGGAATCCAGAGTAGCCTGGCGATCACTTACCAGATTCAACATCCACACCTCCCTGTTGGGCATCTGGATAGCCTGTCTGAAAATAACAAAGTCCTAGCCTCTAGTCTGTAGCGTTCAGAAAGGTATAAAGTGAACTCACTATTCATCCTTACCTTCAATCATTCTACCATCCTCATTGAAACCTTTATCTGTTACCCAACTCCCTATACCTTGAATTTACTCACCTCCTCAGGCACAATAACTTCCGGGCTTCAGCTTTATTAATTCTTTCTCCCTAATCCTTGATCACCGCCTTTAATATCTTTCAAAGCCTCATTGTTTCGAAATGAAAGCCTCAACTATGCAATCCTTTGTCGTTTTGGCTGTTGCGCTCATCTTCCAAGTTAGAGCGTTTCCTCAATACGTAAGTTGAATCAAGCTCTGCTTAAAGTTATCAAGCTGACCTGGTTGTTTTATGCAGGCGAATTACAATCGTCAAAACACCGGAAACTCCAACGGTGCTGGATACACCAACAGCGCCGGAAACTCTCACGGAGACTCGAATGGTTGGTGTCCTTTTCATTCATCCATGCAACATAGAATTCCTGAGTACTGAGCGAGTATCAATCTTCCCTTCAGGTTCCACGGGCACTGATCATGACTCAGGCTTGTTAGGACTTGGGATCCCTTGTAAGTTGATGCATCTCATCATCGAGGGAAGACGGCTCCATTTGATCCATGCCCATCCTTCTACAGCAACCATAGACTTGGCACCCATTATTACCGCCGGAAGGAAGATTATTCCGGATGCCGAACACCCGTTCATGGTGGGTCATGCTTCATGAGATGTTTTTTTGGATCGAGGCTGATTTTTTTTACTCTTCACTAGCCACCTGGTCCAGAAGATATTCGTGGTATGCATAAACTGTCTCCTTATTATCATCTTGGAACCTCGACTGACTTTCATACCTACAACTTGATCAGGATTGTGCCCCGGACTTAACATCATGGCCAACCATGGATATGTTAGTCATGTCAATATACTTGGCTTTGTTGATATACACTAACCTTATTGAATGCTTCTTGCAGATCCCTCGTAACGGTATCACTGATATGACACAGTTGGCTTATGGTTTAGAGGAAGGACTTGGGTCAGCTTTGACAATCCTACTGAAACCCACGAGACAATTTCGCTGAGAATATATTTTTTCTATACAGGCTCGCTCCTGACTTGACATTAGTTTTGATCGCCTTTGCGCTGAAAACATCGGTCGATCTTACCACGTGTGTATCCCTCAAGTCTTTTGTAATGATTGTCGTGGAATCTAATCGAGCTACGCGTACGCACCAGGATGAAGATGTCGATTGGAACGACAGATTCTAGGACAGATGGACCACTTACTGCTCTTCTTGGAAGAGCCCCTGGATTGTTTTCTGCTGAAGCACATAATAAATATGAGATTGATGGATCTTTGGGAGGTGATGATGCATACTGGTCTCCCAATAAAATGTCTCAATTCAATGGAACTCGTTGGAACCGATGGAGACAAATTGCTGGTGAGTCAAAAAAAGTCTAGTAGATCTCATCTGATCGAAAATTTGTGTTGACACATTCCACTTTTTCAGTTGAGAAATACGACGGTGTCATGTCAATTCCTTGGAATGCAGAAGTTCGAGACATACAAGTGAATACCTGAATCAAGCTCCTCTGACTATCTAAAGCCTCCAATACTCACTCTTTGCCCACTCTTTTTTCACTCAACCTAGTACAAAGAATGCCGAGAAACTAACCCTGAATGTCATTGGGTAAGTTCCTTTCTATACTTCTTTCTAGGTCTTGACTAGTGCTGACAACTTTTCTTATTCTTTCAGGCTACGGTTGATGAGTAAGAAATGTCTTCTCACGATCAACAAAACTCCCAGCTGACAATCATCACACATGTTTGTTCCAGGTTTGCATTTTACGCGGCTCAAAACTTAATTTCAACTCTCATGCCTTCATCTGAAGAGGACGGAAAGCCCGGTCCTGCCCTTGTGGATACCATTGATACTTTCTTCGGATACCACAAAGATTCAACTGGTCAATACGCTCGTCTAGACGGTCGTTACCCTCCGGGATCTAGTGGAGTTTGGTACAGACGAACTGTTCCTCACACTGTATGTCATCTTGTTCAAGAAGCTATCCTTCGATTTTCCCTTTCTTATCACACTGGTCACATTTCTCAATCTTAGTTGGCGGAGTTTCTTGAAGCTGGTATGGCTAGTATCTCACCTCGTAAGTGCTTTTCCTTTTGAATAATCATAAAACTAGACTTGGTGCTGACTTACTACGCTTTTTTTAGAGTAAGCTCTTTCCATTTTCTTGGGTGATGGTTTCCAGCTACTTATACATCTCTCCTTCAAAAACTATTTCACCCTTTCATCTTTAGTTTTGTGAGCATTTTCTTTGAAATCCAAGCTCTGGAAGGGTACTCATGACTAACGACTCCTTCCAACCACTGTTTGTTTTCAGCCTGTCTTTGGCTCCAATAACGGCGCGGTCGGTACATGGAATGTCGATCCTCTACAAATCAACACTCTCGCCGACGTCAACCTTCTCTGCTTAATCCTTGACCGTATCCTTGATGTTGAGGATACCCGTTATACGGGTGTTGCTAAAGATGCCCTCAAATTATTACTGGGAAATCTCACAGCCGAACTTCGCCACAATGTAGGATGTTAGAATGCTTCTTGATAATCACCACCAAAATCACTCCCCTACGTAGCTGTGGTCTGTTTCGTTTTTCTTCTGTTATGGTTTAATCGAACCCTTTTGTTCAACTTGTAATGCTTAGTTGAGATAAGATCTGTAACAGTACTATAACATGTATAACCTTACTTCACATAATCAATGGTCTCCTAAATGCTCAATTTTAATATCCTAATAAACCCAGAACAACATTCATAGATAATACATCTATCGATAAACTGAGTATCATACCTACAATCACCATTTGCTGCGTCTTCATACAGAATGTTTCAATTACCTTTCCACTTGATTCTTTCACAAGGTTCTTGTGAACCTATCTTCTTACCTCTTGAGCTCACCGTCGAGCATCCCTCAATGACATTGGGCTGTCTATCTCACACTTGAATATGCCTACTGCCTGAACCCAATAAAAAATCATCTTTTCTCTAATCCAATAATCTCCCTTATGGATCATATATTTCTATCTATTTCAACAGTCCTTTGCAGGACTGTTGAGGAAACAATTCGAGAAAGCACATGTAATGCTTTCGAGGATGAAGATGTACTAATGGGATTAGTACACCAAGAAGACTATTCGAGAATAGTCCCTACTA
>KZ148297.1:0-10013 GCA_002157085.1 Melampsora occidentalis | reverse complement strand
AGGGACTATGTATATAGATGTCCAGTTTCATTGGAAAGAAAATACGCTAAAACGCAATTTTGCGAGATTTAACTTCGCCCATACCCTATCAAGTAGCACAAGAGGGGATGCAGGACCCAGGTCTTCTAGGGTCTTCTACATATCCTCTACACAAGGTTGTATCTGAAGAGGTTGCCTTGCTTGTCAGCCTCTTGTCCTTTCCATTTATCTGATCCTTAGTGACGCTTTTAATTCATAGATGTTTTCTTTAAACAGCTCTGACTTGTCATGTTGGTAGATCGACTAAAGTGGTTTCATCTAGTCTCTGGATCCACGCATATTCCGGTGTAGAATTCTTCACCATGGTTTATCAAAACGATGGTAGGTATCACATTTCTCATCAAAGGTCCACAAAAAGTTGTTCAAGTAAAAATGTATGTACAAATTATCCACGATATCCAGTGTCCGGCACTCCTCCAGAGTTCTGCTTTATTTGTTGCTATCAAAACCTATGTATGAGATATGAGGCACAAGTCGACTACATCTCGAGTCATACGAAGTGGCAAGAGATGTATCATTCAGTGCCACTCAGATATTCGGATACTCATCTGTTGGTGGCAATGGGAATATTAGATTCGAAAGAAAAATGATAAATTCAATTGACTTTTTTCATTCACTTTTATCATATATTGATTTATTTATTTACTTCTTGAGATTTTCATATATAAATCCTAATTCTAACTTCTATAAGTTTTTTCTTCTTCTTCTTCTTCTTCTTCGACCAAGCAGAGAAAAAAATCAGAAAGACCAAAAGAGAATCAAATGTCAAAAAGATTAAATCACATAAACAATATATATATGTAATTTTAAAGGATTCATATAAAATCTTAAACTCTTTTTTTCTTCTTTTTCTTCTTCAAAGAAAACAAGCGATTCGAATTTTACTTAGAAAAAGAAGAAAAATAGTGAAAAATGATAGAAAAAAATTCATCAACAAGTATAAGAAAAAAAGAGGATAATATTGAAATGAACTCTAGTATATAATGTATGATTTGATCATTCAATCTAATTTTAAATCATGAACAATTTCATCCGATTCATCTAATCCTAAATCAACATAAGCAGGTGGACCCAATGAACCAGGATCCTCCACCATCCCACCCAACGAAACCTCTTGAATTTTCTTAACCGATCCATTGAATGGCGGAGGAGTAGGCGGAGGAGGAGGAAGAGGTGGTAGAGTCTCTTGAACAAACTTAACCTGTTCTTCATCCACTTCAAAAATCGATCCAGCTCTAGGTGAATCTAATGCTTGTGGTTCACTAGAAGGTGATAAACATCTGCCCGATGACCCTCCTCCACTCTCGCCACTTAATGATCGTGCCCTAAACCTATCCTCTTCTGTGTCTACTACCTCATCGGCTTGACTATTCCTACTGCCGGTTTCTTCTCCTGTCATCATGGCAGCACTGGTAGGTCGAGATGATTCGAGGGCTGAACTTACGATCTTGTGAGTCTTGGATCCTAAGTTCTTGGTCGTTCGTCTTCGGTAAAAGAGTAAATAAGCAGCTGACGATTTCACCTTTTCCGCTGAGTCTACTTCAGATACATGTGACTAAGGGATTCAAAGACGCGGAAGTCGTTCATCAGTTTTTTCTTTCTTTCACTCCTCAAAAATTTCATACAAAGACGCTTCAGATTGGACTCACATCATCAAAATTATGCCATTTACCATCCGCCTCATTCTTAGCAAAAGCCGTATAATGTCCACCCCCTAACCCTCCAAAATGATTATCCACCGCAAACAAATCATAAATCAAACTTTCTTCTTCCTCTTCTTCTACCATCCCCTCTTGTTTTGTAGCACCATTCACTTTCCGTTCAGCAGCTTGTGCCTTAAGTCTTCTAGCCACTTTGATCCCCTCAACTTCATCCGATAAATCTAATCCTTCGATCGGAAACTCCACAAAGGCATCTACTTTAGTAGACCGACCATAAGCTGTACGAGCATTACTAAACCGTTTAAAGTGAACCACTAGAATATCAGGTACTTTCCAAATCTGCATGGTTTTAATCGCTTGAACATGTTTTTGACATCTAGGACAATACCACATATCTTCTTCACCTAATTTCTCAGGTTTTGAAAAATCTTTAAAACAATCTTCGATACTTAATTCTTTCTTTTCTTTTTTAGATTGTAATGATTCAATCATCCCTGGATCTTCTATCAATTCAAATTCACTCCATCCTTTCTGGTCTGCTGAATTTCGATCTGGAAAAAAGTTTTGCGCTGCTACAGTTGTCCATTCACACTCAAAGAAATCTCCTTGTTGCACAATCGGTTGAGAAGGTACAGCTGGTGTACTGGTTGAAGGTATCGTCTCTTCTTGTGACTCTTCTGCATTGGTTGTCGTACCTTCAACCGTTGTTTCTCGATCACCATACAGATCTTCTTCGGCTTCGTCTGTGTTGAAGTTACCTGGTAAACTGATCACAGTGGGTCGACTTTGAGCTCCATCCGGTCGTCCATGAAGTTCACGTTCGTTCAAAGCCACAGTAGTCACGCTCATCCCATTTGAAGTAGGAATAACTGTAGGCGTAGGTTGAGCAGGTACAGAGATCCGGAATAGATTAGAGACAGCTTGTCGTTTGCCCTTGATGTTCGTCTTTGTCGTCGTCGATAATGGTTCAGCAGATGTCATCTCGACATCACCTGAAGCATCTGTCTTTACCTTTGTGGCATCTTCTGAATTTGTTTCTTCAACTTGATTCTTAGTTTCCTCAGCCACATCTTCATCCTCAAACAGTTCTTCTGGCTTCTTACTATACCGCGCATATTGTTCCACAACCGCATTATAGACCGCATCATGAGTAAGTAGCTGATCAGGGCCGAGAGCAACTATAAAAAAGAACCCAAAAGGGGTGAAAGAACGATCGCCACGATGGATCGAGTTACTTGACATCCCTAAAGTACCCTTCTCCACTGGTCGATAAGACACCACAGGGACCAGAACGTGATCAGAAGGACCAAGATGGACTCCATTCTTGGCTGAATGATAGGTCATCGGAGTTTCGAAGATGTTGATCACATCTCGTTCTAAGATCGCATCTAATTGATCCGTATCTTGCCATATTTTCCATGGTTTTGCAGACCAATCTTCAATCACAGCCATCTATAGAGGAATGAAGACGATCAATGACAGGCTTAAACGAGAAGATGTTGACTTGATAAAAGAAGGACATTAACAGACCTTCTCGGGATCGTAACCTAGAATCTTTCCAATGTGTTGCTTGACTTGTCGAATAGTAGAGTCCTTTGGTAGCTCATACACAACCTTGAGACGAGGTTTAGTATGGTCAAGAGGAATGAAGAAGACCGTTCCTTTCTGTTTCTTGTTGATAGGGAGTTGTAAAGTAAGATACATGATCTCATCAAACTTGATTGCGACCTAAAGAATCAGACCAAAAGCAATCGTCAATGAGAATCCAAAAACGACATGGTAAACAGGAAAAGATGGTATGTAGGATATCAAATTGATTTACTTTCTGACAATCAGGACAGACTAGAGTACTTTTATACTGTCCTTGAAAAAGATCCACAATCACACTATCATTCCTTCTCCTATACAAATTCCAACAAGTTTCAGCCAATTTGATTAATTCTAAATCCCCATCCCCATCTTTAAAGTCCGGAATCTCATCAAATGGTTTCTTAATCACTCTATTAAGATCTTCATGTAAAGCATCTAACAAGAACGTTAACAATTCTTGAGAATCTTGTTGACCATAACCCAAGAATAATGAATTAAATCTTCCAACGATCGATTTGAATTCTCTAGGAGCAATCGATGAATGAGGTGTAGAAGTCCATAACTTTTCAATCAATTGTCCAAACGTTTCCGCTACCTTTCCTCCCATTCCTAATGGATTCACTCGGTTTAATTCATTGATATACACTCTTGATAAAAAGTATTGTTTCAGTTCGGGACAGTTACTCATACATTGTAAAGCTGAGTTCATGACTGTTGACCACGTGAAACCAAAACTAGATGAGTACATGCGGCGAAAAGAGGATGCGGTAAACAGGGAACCAATAGGGCTTACAACACGTGTTACCCAAGTTGCTGAGTCCTACTAAACCTCGGATAACAGCTGGTTTGAGGACTAGGTTTTGGTCATTAGTACCACCTAATCCAGCTGCTCTTTTCAACTGAGAAATAAAACCACCAGTACTACTGGAGGAAGGTTTTTGAGCTGAAGCATCTGATCCTGGAGATTGAAGGGTGGTAATTGGACCTTCTTTATATTTAGGATCGAGTTTATTGATATTATTCATTCGATCCATTTGGTCTAACCAAGGTTCGGTTCCGAATACTGAGACCGCGTTTTGTTGATCGGGAACTTGCTGATCGGTTTGAGATTGATCAGACTTGATGTATAACCAATTACCATCATCAGTTTGTTGTTCAATGACTAAATAGTTGTCTGGATCAGTTAAGAGAGCTTCATTGAGATCGATTTGATCTGATTCAGGATTGATAGGTTCGGGTAAAAGACTTGAGAAATCTTGGAGGTTGAGAGTTAAGATTGATGGTTGAGGAGGAGGATTAGATAGTCTCCATAGTCTTAGTGGTCTCGAAAGGATCGGATCGAATAGATCTTGGATAAGATGAGCTTTGAGTTGGGCAAGAGTATTGGCGATCGAGAAACGGATTTGAACAGGGTTTGAGTTAGGTACCACTAAGCTACATTCATCTGAGGCTGGATCTGAAATCAATAAGTAAAAATGGAATCTCGGTGGGTAGAACTCGATAGTTTGTGAACCCGGACCGTTAGGAGCAATGACGCGACGGCTGATGATCGCTCGAGGACCTTGAAGGATCCCATACCAAGACACGAGTGAATTCCAGAAGGGTTCGGCTAAGATTTCTAGATCAACGTTCAATTGAAGACCAGGTTTGAGATCGAATTGAGAGTCAAGAATGATGGAATTATCAATTGGACCTAATTGATCGACCGAAACTGCGGTTTCAGATTGGTCTTCTGACTTCTTGGTGGCCGGGTCATTACTTGCACAAGCTTTTTGCCATCTTTTGAACCAATGGAGACTGATTAGATACCAAGTTTGAGTAGCATCGAGTGAGAGATTGGAGGTAGATTGGTAGGCATTTAATTGGATTTCTGGTGATGGTAGATCGGTAGTAGGAAGTAGATTTTCAGATTGAGTCAATTCAGGTGGTGAAGCTGGTGGTACGGTAGGAGCCGAGATTGTAACTGGAGTTGCTCGACCTGTTTGATTAAGAGAAAAAAACAAGATTAGTTTACATATCTTCTTGAAGGATATGAAAGAAAGGATAGATCATGAGCTCAACTTGAACCGTTTGTGGTATTTTGAATCGAGTCTTGATTAGACTGAAGCATTGGGATGTGATTGATGATTGAATTAGTTGATGTTGAATTGATATTAGCCAAGTTTTCTTCACTTGCTGCTCTCTTGTTTGATGAATTAGTTAAAGATGATTGAAAGTCAGGTGAGATAGGTCTTTTGAGGTTTGTAGTGGTGATAGCTAATTGTGATGGTGAGATTGGTTCTTGTTCTTGTTCTTTTGTTGTTGTGGTTCTTGTTGATTTTGATGTGTTTACTATGATTTTGTTATTGTTGTTGATTGAAACAATTGGATTGGTAGACATTTGATCCAATTCACATTTCCATTCATCAAATTTTCAATTCTCAAACACGAACACCACACACACAACACACACACACACAACACACACTTTTAAAAGTGTCTTGTCATAAAACACTCTAAATTCAGCTTAATCTCAATTTAAACCATAAAACCCATAGCTAAAACTACTTAACTACGCCCAAAGGTCAAATTCATTTTAAAGCCATCCCGAGACTCGTAAAAAAACATATTGCTCATTCCGGCTTCCAAAGTTGTGATTAATCACAATAGACATTTTCACTAGTTGAAGTTATGCAACAGATAGGTATGAAACTGATGATGTGTTTTGATCTTCAATCCAAACTGTCATCCTGTTCAATACGTTATTCTTGCCAGGGTCTTTCTCTGAAGTCCTGTTTATCTCAATCATCAGGTACAAGTTGAATTCATCAGATTGCAGCACAACACGTGTATGTTGATGGAGGAGATCATGAAGTTCTATTTGATTAGACTTGATGAATTTTTCGTCTTGAGCACACTCTTGTGGATGGTACAGTAGCTTCTGGACGGATACCACAAAATTACTGATTGATCCGTCGCCGAATGAAAGCGACGCTTAGCGTAATGGCCCTGATCTCAGACAAATGACCTGCTCAAATGAAGGCCAGAAGTTGTTGTACCCTCAGCAAGAGAAGATGAAAGCTACTCAGAGATCAATCAATGACTTATATGACTCCGAGGCCTGCTAATTCAAAAATAATATAAACCACTTGGCATGTTATAGGACATTTGTCGAGTCTCTTCATGAGCTTTTGAAATGCTTTGATACGAAGATACTACGATGGAAACATCAAATTTTTCTGCACGATACACAAATCCCATTCCAATTTTGACTGCAATAGAGAGCCAAAACTCGTAGCACTCAGCGAAGATAGACTATGATACATACATATATAGCTCAAAGAAATTGGGAAAAAGAGATGTATGCCCAACCGCACAGCTGTCCAAACTTCATGTGAAGAAAGCTGTCAGAGGTTCGTACAACCGTTAACATAACAAAGTCCCTCGCGCGGCGTCCCTCGGAGCCTGCGCAGAGGGTACAACCGACGTTGCGCGTCTCATTGAGTAAACTGTAAGCCCACTTCAAAGCCGGTGCAGCTTGCCTGGCTCCCATCAGGATTCAGAAGGGCAATGCAGCTGTTCAGGCCCCGCTGCAGTCGGGCAATCAAAGTTTTGCGGCAGAAAGAAGGGGCAGAGCAATCACTGCTATGTTTCGGCCTTTGATTGCGTAGTTCATTGAAATGTGTAAAGCGGTGTATTGAGAGCAAAAAGTCATAAAGAGTCACAGAAGCCCAGACCGATTCCCAGCTTTCCCCCACACGCATATACAAAAAATTTGCTCAATATCTCTTCGCGCCCATCGAATTGGAAAAAAAACCTGAGGATGAGGTCGTCTAGTACAACTCTACTTTCATTCTTGATCTTGATATTTGTGTCTTCATGTTTTTCTAACATTGAGGAAGATCTTGAGCTACCCCTTTTGGCGCATAGAGTGGACGATGGCGTTTCGGATGGTGGCAGGCAACTCAAGGGATCATACTCAGGAAGCAGACGCGATAAATCTTTGGTACCCGCGCAGCCCAAGATATACAACAGAATTGTCAACACCCTCTGTGAAGAGGTAGACCAACTTTTGGCGTTGGAAACCGGAACACCCAAAAGTGCAGGAGAATCTAATTGGAAGATTTACTACAGCCTTGCTCCCAAAGCGTTATATCAAGATCGCGAGATCCCCGAACTGGATGCACTTGTGAAGGCAGTTACCCGTCTAGGATACAAATTCACTTCAACCAAGTACACTTCTGAAAAAATGGCTAAAGATGTAGTACCATGTATCAATCTTGCTCATAGTGCTCTCAATCTTGATTCATTGGGGATGAGGGAGAGGTTGTGGGTTGTGGGAGTGCTCTCGTGCCTCGAATCCAAGATTTCGAAGCAGATAAAGCAAAGAAACTCCGGAATCTTTGGCAACGCAGGTCAACCCATTTTTCGAGGGAAGTTGGAACTTTTATTGTTGCAAGGTAAGGCTTTCATCATCCAATCACATATTTCAAATCCTAATGATTCTTTCAATCAACATAACCTTCAGGCTGGCCCCTGGGAATCATACTCGAGAAGATGTGGCCCTCGCCTCTTCAAATGATACATTATCCACCAACCCGTGAGTGATGAAGTTTTGCGATTTGGGGGATGTTGGCTGAGAATTCCTTCATCAACAGCCGTCTGGGAAGCACTGGATAGAGCATCATTAGTAGACTCTGTCATTTGCCAGATGCCAACATCTACCAAACCATCTCCAAAATTGCAAACAAGTTTACAATTGCTTCTACGTTCAGAGTTTTCCGTAGAGGAACAAAATGTTTCTGAAATCACAACTCTCATAACAGGTCACCTCGAAAACATTCTCTACTTTGAGAGTCATGCTTTTGCTTATGAAAGAGAGGTCATGATTAAAATGTTATTGCATATGCAGCAGAACTACTATCCCAGCAGGATGCATTTTCTCAGATTGATGAAAAACCAACTTATGGCTCAAAGAGTTCTGGAGGTTGACATAGGCCTTGAAGATACAATGACACAGTATACCAAAGATACACTTCATGAATTACTGAAGAATATCAAAACAATCAATCCTGAAGCTTTAATTCCAGCTTTGAACAGAATGGTACTTGAAAATGAGACAATCGCACAGTGCCGAAAGCTTCTCAGAGTTCTTGACTTAGCAAACAGGCAGAACCCAAGCTTCCAGGACAGCTTAATTGTAGTCTTGTCTGACTCGATCCAGTTTACTCGAAGACTTTCAAGGATTTTACATCAGCAATACCCAAAAACAAATCATCCTAGGTTCTTCAGGCGTTTAGGCTCAGAACTCCTAGCTTTGTTGGCAAAGAAAAGTAAGCGGATAAATTAACATATCTACTTACTTATTGCTGATCAGGGCTTGTTCTTTCCAACAAAAAACTCAGGACAAGAATATATGTTAGCAGATCGTAGGAATGAGCTAGAGGCTGCACTAATGGCCAAAGGTGTTCTTCTTCCTGAAGATGTTGAGCCTTTTCGAGGCGCTTTGGGGTGGAAATTTGAGGACAATAGACAATTAGAACTGCTCAAATATCTAAAAAAGCTAATCTTACGCATACAATCCAAGGCAAGAGGTTGGGATGCACTCCTTCCAACTGATCCCATGGTAGAATATATCATAAACATCATCTGTCTCAAAAATAATGATGATCGGCTTCTCACATGGCTGTCGCACAGAGATGCACCACACTTCAGACAGATTTCATATCCGGAGTTTGTCAGATTGAAAGAGTTACTTAAGAATAAATCAGAGGATAGTTTGGAATCTGTCATTGCCATATTTGAAAAGGTCAGTTTCTTTTGATCCATCAGAATAATTGTGAGAATTGATAAACTCCAAAATTGATTGCAACCATTCATATTATACCAGGAAATATGTGAAACTGTCAAGAACAATGCACATTTTATTGAAACTTGTGTTCTATATTGAGACACAGGGATGTGTAAGAAAGGTGTCTGAACAGTGAATGCAACTTGCAAGTGGTTTGTGTTCATAGCATCCATTCATTTATGACTGTGATTTCCTATCTCGGCATGTTGGAAAGGCTGGATGTCTAGGAGGACAGATATAGAATGTACTCCTTGTTCTCCCATTTGATAAATCTTGTTCCTTTTATAAATAAAATTCTCATACAGAAAGTTGCATTTTCTGCTACACTTCACTCTAGCCTTTGCTAATCACTCCCATCTAATCACGACATTCCCCACTTTCTTGATTTCCTTCCACCCACCCTGGAAACTGAGGGAGGATTACAAGATTTCTTGTCATGTTCTTCAACTACTTATCATAACTCCTCCAAAATTTGGCAAGTGATCTTTAGACCATAGTTCTGAGGTTTATATATTGAAATGACACAGATGGATATCACATGAAAACAGGTTGCTAAGCACACACGCTCAAATATAGGTTTAGAAAACACATCAAGATTTTGAGTGTCATTTATTGCACTGGGATTATTTACAACAGGTATTGATAGCATGGAACAAAATAATGAAGAACATTTTTTTTGGAAGATGAGCCTCAATGTGGGCTAGTAGAAATTCAGATGTGTAGAGTCCATTATCTATGCTCTCTTAAAGTTGAGCTTGATTTTTTATACCACAAACTCGTACCTTGGCCTATTCTATATCTAGCTTAACTAAGTCCATCTGCTCTTTTGCGGCGCAAGCTTGCAAGCAGATGGACTTAGCTCTAATGCCTGGTTCCTTGGTGAGGAGCACATC
>KZ148294.1:3767-16698 GCA_002157085.1 Melampsora occidentalis | reverse complement strand
TCATACGTAGATGGCAGGAAGCTGATAAATCACGAGCTTTCTTCAAAAATGGTCAATCGGGAGTGATAATTCTGAATGCGATGTCATTGACCCAACCTTACAAGTTACAGCTCATACCTAACTTGAGAAAGCTCATCGCACAGCCACGACGGGTCCAAGGCTTGGGAGACTAATACCTGTCCGATGAATTTAGCATGGGCAAGGCCAGGGACTTGGGTTACAATACTAATAACAAGGTAGAGCGTTGACCAGTCATCCTATATCATGATGCTGAAAACCAATAGCTTCTCTGAGTATACCCCTTGTATGGTATGTTATCTTATGCTATTGAAGTATCCAATTCCCTCATCTGAATTCAAGAGCATAGCCCAGAACGCCGGCTGAGTCCTATATAAGATGATAGTACACAGATTGGCTCCAAAACCCCAACATACCTCTTTTTGAGTTTTGGAAACCATCAATTCCTTTTTTGTCCCTAACCTAAAAACCAGGCTTTTGTGATTTTTTGAGAATTAGTTTCTTCACATCTCCCATAGTGAAAGTTTTTTTGGGGTCTTTGTGAGGACTTCCTCTAGTGGCCATAGGTGAGTTCTTGTTGTTCCACTTCTACCTTCATCAGGTATTTATCAACCCTGTTCTCTGAAGTTGCAACAATGTGAGTGAGATCAACACTGCATAGCGCCGTGAAGGTACTTGAGACCGTCTGTATCTGACTTTCTTAACCATATGGAAGAGTAATACAAAACTTCAGAATAATCAAAGGGGATTGAGGTGGTATTACTATCCAGTTGACAGATACACCTATACCAAGAGTAGGGAAGACATGATCGAGTCAGAGTTGAAAGCATCTTCAGACACCACTTGAAAGTGTCTTCACCTCAATCGCTTTCTTCCGTAGAAATCACTACACGATGGGTCAGCTATGGCTGAACGCGAATGCATAATTGCTTTCTCAAGATGGCTTCCATTGTGATTTCTGCCTTGAACATGTGACATTGTAAGTCCCTTGCTATAAGCATACTGATGACATCCTTATAGAAACTTTTCACTATCTCTGTGATCTTTCCGCTCTCACTCGGCGATTCTTTGAGATATTTTAACTGAATAACCAACAGCTCAAGTTTACCCTTAGGAAGTTGCATGCGCTTGTCTTTACTGCTTTTTCGCTTCCTCAATCGACATTCTTCAAACAAGCCCACTTCACCTTATTCGAATATGTCAACTTCCTCAGGTCTTCCCTCCTCTACCATTCGGCCTGCAACAATCGATTCAGCTTCGAATTATCCGCCAAAGGCAAAAGGACATGACCTCTATCATACTATTCTCAAGAGCCCCAAGTTTATCGTAGCTCCCATGGTGGATGCATCAGAACTTGCTTGGAGGATTTTATCAAGATACTACGGAGCACAACTTTGTTATACACCTATGATCCATTCAGCTTTATTTGCGGACCCGAAAAACGCAAAATACCGACTTGAGCAATTCGATTTGGAGTCTAACGAAGAAGGATCACAGGATCTAGACAGACCATTAATTGCTCAATTTTGTTCAAATGATCCAACAACCTTTTTAGAAGCATCAAAACTCATCACTGGCTCAGCCGAATCTCCTTCCAACAAAATTGATGCAATAGATTTGAATCTAGGCTGTCCACAAGGGATTGCAAGAAAAGGAAAATATGGAGCATTCTTGATGGATCATCTTGATTTAATTGAAAAAATGGGTTCGTTCAATCAGTCTTGAAAATTCATCTCTTTTTTGTATATTGTCTTTCCGTCCGGATATTCTTGCTTTGACAAGAATGACACTGAACACTTGACGATTTTGTCAGGAATATTAGTCAGCATTTAACGGAAATACCCAGCTGACGGAAGATATATACATTCAATTGATCTCATTCAGTCTCACATATGCATCAAAATTCATCAATTCCTATCACAGCCAAATATCGATGTTTCGAAAACCCAGACGAGACAGCTGATTATACAAAACGATTAATTCGATCTGGTGCTCAACTTCTAACTATCCATGGAAGAACACGAGAACAAAAAGGTCAATATACTGGTTTGGCTGATTGGAATCAAATCAAATCTGTTGCTGCAATTTGTGATCAGGAGAAGATCCCAATCGTTGGAAATGGAAATATCTTGATAGCTAAAGATACTTTGGATTTGATGACTCAAACCAACGTAAATGGAGTGATGAGTGCTGAAGGAAATTTATATAACCCGGCAATCTTTGCACCACTTAACCCTGAAGGAATGACAACTTATCGAGAAGGTTTACCTCAAAAGTTCAAAGATGCCTTGAAGTTGATTGACGATGAGTATGAAGACCCGAATGGAGTTTTAGGAAGTTCAGAATCACTGGAACATTTTCCAAATTGTACAAAGGTAGCCCATCAATACCTAGCTATTTGTGCAACCTTAGAAACCCGAACTGCACTTTCTGCTATCAAAGGTCATTTATATAAACTTTTCCGAGCTGTGTTTGATACGGGTCGTTACAACGACATACGTGAAAAACTTGCAGTTATATCTTGGACTTCTATCAAATCAACCGGATCTATAGGCTCATCTCAGACTAGTTCAAAGGCAAGAGATAAGAAGACATATCGTGCGGTTTTGGCACGATTTCAGGAAGTAACGGATGCAGTCCGGGATAGACTACAGGTCTGTAGAAGCTTCTATGACGAAGTTCTGATCCAATATCTATCCTTCAATGAAACTGATCGTCCGCTTTTGGATTTAGGTGGACCGAGATACAGGGCTGCTCAATGAGAAAATATTGGACAATAGCTTTCAAACTCAACCTCACGAAAAATCGGATGAGTATCTACGTCGACTGAATATTCCTTATTCACGATGCCAACCCTACATCCGACCCCTGCAGGTCACCACTGTACCATCGAAGCAGAACCTCGCTCCAACAGATTTGGTCAACTCCTCTACAACACCAATATCAATGGCCACTTCCATGAAGGACGCAGAATGTTTGACTGTTGATGGGCCCGAGGTCTTCTACGGCCCGGTCCAATGCACTAATCATCCAGAGTGTACGAATTCAGGTGCAGCTAAATGTCGATGGGGATTATGTAAGACTTGTTGTGCGAAGAAGACTGAGGTTGGATCTAACACTGACGAGATCGCTGAGAAGGGAAACCAAGAAGAGTGTGAAGTACATGCAGCAAGAGTGAAGTTAGAACTTGAACGTAAAGCATTCAAAGCTGAAAAACGAAAGAAGAAAACCTTGATGATGCAACGAAATGTGAAACTTCGACCTGAGACTAAGTGTCCTACTGACTCTATCATCAATGAGTCGATTCAGTAATAAGATTGAGGTCAAAATTAGCTTGAAATATTTGTATATACGTCCCTTTAGATCTACATCCTTGCTTTTGTTTTGATAAGATACACACTCGGCATCTTCCTCAGCTTTCTCTGTACCTATCAGTCCGTATTGAATTATGAAATCTACTTCCATCAACTAAATTTGACATTGGAAAAGTGTAGTTTCAAGATGGCACCCCAATGTAAGGGGCTAATGATGAAAATCTCATGAGTGATGGGTGTTGCCAAGCAGATAAAAAGGAGAGTGGGAAGCTTCCCGTCAGTTTATGACAGTTTGACTCTTCAAACCTTAACAAGAACTACAGCCAACTCAAAAAAGCTTGACCCATTGTGTCCGCAATACCTGAGCAAATCGGTGTGGCATTTTCTTCTGAATTTGCTGTAGCTGTTCAATCAGGTCTCAATCAATAACAACTTGAAGGCATTTTAGGGCTCAAAGTAACCTTGAGCCTATATACTTGAAGCTGCAGATCAAGATTGAAATGTGCCATATTGTTTGAAGCCAAAGCTTCTTGTGTCAATCTTCTTCTGACAGTCTGGTGCATTTTTCCGTTTCAAATAGAAACTGTGTCTCAAACTGCATCAAATTACTGTAATATAATTTTTGGAAACTCTTGTCATACAAAACCTGGGTATAGTCAAAATTGTGCAATTGCAAAATCTGGTTGAAGAATTTCAGCTATGGCAGATCAAACCTTGTGGCGGGATGGGGAGTCTTTGGCTCATGCAATCTGACTGATCATGCCATTGCATGGATATGCAATTCTGTGGGTTTGACTTTGATGTGTCTGACTTTATGTCTCTCTATTGATCATGATGTGGCAAATACTGATCTTCCAAAAAGGATATTGCCAGGTTGTTCTCGCTCCTGTGCAGTCCCAACGTAAGTTCACTTGCAGCAACAGGAGCAGTCCAATCCAGGAAGGGAAATACCTGTACCCAAACTGATCCAAGAAGTGCCAAGATCAACCTGTGGGAAGCTTGAGTGGGCCGCGGGGTGTGAGAATAGTCTTGATCGGCTCAATCATGGGCTTGGTGTCAACTTCCGATAATCAATGAATGCAGTCAATTACTGGATTTCTCAGTCATGTTATGATAGAAACGCGCTGAAACTGATCTCTTCTGTCGGATCCATTAGGGAATAAGATGAGATTAAATGGTTACAAATCATGATCCTATAATGTACACGACACATGATATTTCTCATCTCATGGTCAAGGGACTGAAAAGACTAAGAAAACCCTCTATTTTCATTTTCTCCGATCAAGGAAAAACAATCCTCATGAAGTTGTTAGATTCGATACAGCAGTAGCCAACATATTTTGATCCGTTTCTGTTTCATCTTTCAATTGTCTTGAAAATTCTGGCGAACAAGGTGTGATGACTAATCGTGCTGCTGGATGGGGTGGACTGTACGTTTGCTTTTGACTTTCGATCTGTTGTTTTAAAACTTCTTGTCCGCATGCAGCTGCGACAAATCCCAAATAAGGTGGTGAGGGGTTCAAAGGCCTTGTGCAAAACTCGGGATGAGCTTGCATACCACAATAAAATGGATGACCTGTGTATGAATCGAATGTCAGCACAGTCCGATGTAACATTCCTGGAAATATGAGAGTTAAGAATGTGACTGACCTTTCAACTCAGCAACTTGCATCCGTAAGCCTTTGGTGTCTTTTCCGGTGAATCTCCACCCATCTCGCTCTAACCGGTCGATGTAGTCGGGATTGACTTCATAACGATGGCGATGTCTTTCCCAAATTGTTTCCCGTCCTCCGTATACGGCTTTGATGGCTGACCATTCGGTATCAGGCTGAAACAAGGTAGCACGAAGCCCTAATCTCATCGTTCCACCCATCTGAGTCTTGGAGATTTCCGGCATATACATGATCACAGGCTCTTCTGTATCTTCTTGTAATTCACTAGATTGAGCGTCTGAGTACAATTCAAGTCAGTTCAGCTAAATGGCTATTAGGGATGGACCTTCAAGACTTACTTGGCAAATTGCAGACATTCCTAGCCCATTCCAATACTGCAATTTGGAAACCCAAACAAATACCCAGAAATGGTACTTTCTTTTCTCGAGCCCATTTGGCTGCTGCCATCATACCTTCAGTACCTCGAAGACCAAACCCACCAGGTACAAGTACACCGCTATGTGATCATATAAGATGAAAACATGAGTGATTTGATAAGAGAGGATATCTGAATCAACTGACTCAGCAGAGTATAGGGCCACCCAAGCTGCATGATACTCCTTCGTTTCTGATCCATGTTTCTCCAAATGTTCAGAGTCAATCCACTGGAGATTTATGTGTTGTCATCAGTAATTGTACTTACAAAGTAAAAAACATGAGATCTAGAGGGGCTTACCACAAGGTTTAGTTTCTTTCCACACCGCAGAGAAGCGTGCTCCAGAGATTTAATGACCGACATGTAGGAATCCTTCAACGATACGTATTTACCAACTAGAACGATATTGACCGTTCCAAAAGTATGATCGTGACTGAAGTGAGCAGTGTAGGATAAGTCAAATTCCAATGATGCCCTTGGTTTAGGAAGAGAATAAGCTTACGCTTTGGTAAGTTTCATCCAATGATCTTGTAGTTCATTACCTCTACGTTGTCGAGGACCTCCTTCATCTACACTGATTTCTCCCAATCTGAGCCTCCGAGAAAGGAATTTCATTAAACCTTGATGTTTTAAAAAGAGTGGTACATGATAAACGCTAGCCACATCATGACATGCCAAAACTTGTTCAGGTCCAACATGACAAAACATGCTTATCTTCGCGGCGACTGATCTTTCTAAAGGTGCTGAACAACGCGCTGCAATGAGGTCAGGGGTCAAACCGAGTCCACGTAAGTCTCGAACAGATGATTGAGTAGGCTTGGTTTTCTGTTCGCCGTTGACAATGGGGACTAGCGAGACGTGCATGAGCGCAAAGTTTTCTGGACCGACGCGAAACTGAGGTAAGCTTGAGATGAGTATCTCATATCGAGAGAGAATGGGTTTAATGATTGTTGATTGTTGACTGTTTCAGACTAACCTGAAATTGACGCATCGCCTCTACGAATGGAGCGCTTTCGATATCTCCAACAGTACCACCCAACTGATCGAAAGAAAAGTCCATTCAGTTGATCGGACTTGAAAGTACTTCGCAAGAGTTGAATAATAAACTTGCCTCGACTATGCAAACATCTGGAGTTTCTCCATCTTCGTCCACCGGAATTCGACTGACACGTTCAACCCAATCTTGAATCGCATCGGTAACGTGTGGAATCACTTGGACGGTTTTTCCTAAATAATCACCCTTCCTTTCTTTCGAGATCACTTCACTGTATATCTTTCCAGTCGTAATATTATGTTCGCGGGTCAAAGTCACGTCTAGATATCTTTCGTAATTTCCAAGATCGAGATCGGCTTCACCACCGTCATCTAATACATAGACTTCTCCGTGCTCAGTAGGTGACATTGTTCCAGCACTAGAAAATCGTGAAAATACTAGATTTGATCAGATGAGTCTACAAACGGTCAAAATGAATTCCAGCACTTACTCAATGTTCATATATGGGTCAATCTTGATAGCCGTTACACGTAATCCCAACATCTTAAGAAGTAAACCAGTAGATGAAGCTAAAGTTCAAAAGGCGCAAGAAATCATCCTGAGTAAAAAGCATTCAAGAATCTTCGTCCAAGAATCTTCGTCCCTGAAAAAAACGATCACCCACCCAGAGTTCCCTTCCCGATACCAGAGATTACACCTCCGGATACTCTAAAAGAATGAAGTTGGTTTTTTTCAAAGTCGAAGTCGATCAGGCATTCGAATCTTTCACTTTCTTCACTTTTATTCATTGATGACTTACACGATATACTTCATTTTCAAGAGACTTCCGGTAGATATTATATCTTCGTATTCCAGATATGTAGGTTGCAAGACGTATGGATTGGGGCGGAGAAGATAGCGACGAAAGAATGTGAGTATATGCGGATCCCACACCTGAATTTTTTTGTCTTCATTCAAAAATTTCAAAACCAGAACGGAGTACCGGGGCGGATAGTTGAGTGTCACGCTTGCATGTGGTCCGAAGTGTATGTAATTTGTATGGCTTTGGACAGGAACTGTTGCAAAACACATGATGTCAATCAGAGATGATTGAGTCTCTTCACTTTGGAACATATTCATTATAACCCCTGAAGATAGTAGCAGATTTCATGTTATCTACCTTCATCCAAATAGGCAACAAGTTTAGATTAAAAGCCCAACCAAGAGAGCCCATAAAAGATCCTCATGGAGAGATTTGTGCTCTCTGTCTCTCTAATTTCTTCATGGGACAGCGTGTGGTGGAGGCTGAATGCCCAGGTAAACACACATATTATTACAAATGTTTCAAAGTAAGATATTCAATAAAAATCAAGTTGGACTCATATTTCCTCAAAATTGCTTATATAGTTTGTCAAATTTCTAGGATTATGAAAAAGATAATTATGGTGGTTTCAAGTGCCCTGAATGCTGTCACTCCATTGAATGGCCTGCACAAATGAAATCACACTGATTTTGGATGGGTATTGAGGAGAAAGATGATGCATAAGATCTTCCAGTGGGTAGTGTATTTCTCTTGGGTTCTTTGCACTCAATGAATGAAGTAAATGCAGATATTTTGACTCACTTATTGATCAAACAGGTCAAGGGGTTGAACTAAGAAAACTAGTGACAAAAATCTCTCATGGTAAAATGGTACATGTCTTCAAGCCCATCATTGATTAAGGGGTCAAGTGCTGGAGATATAGGGGGTCAGATGTGTTATTGCATAAAGGTTTCAAGAAGGCACTGCTTGTGAATTTTTCTTTCTTTTTAGTGACGATGTGGTTTGTGAAGGAGTTGTGAGAATCATAGTTTCTCTTCTCTTTTGAGATTAGTTGTTGTACTATTTCTTATATTTGTTGCACACTTCTGTCTAAATTTTTCAAGTGTGTTTTGTCTTGTGCACTTTCCTCATATGCTACTTTTCTTTTGAGATCTATGTTGCTTTCTCACTGTTATTAGCCTTAGGAACCTGAGCGCTTTAGAGTAAGATTGATTTCCCTTTTTTTTGAATAGTGAACACTATTCAGGATAGTCTTGTCAATTTCAGCTTGATTTGGAATGACTTATCATAAGCATTTATCAATTCTTGACTCACAAGAGTTTGTATATATGCAGAGTCTCAATGCACTTAAAAAAAAACTTGTCAAACTTTGATTGAGCCCAGCATGAAACTACTTGTTGTACATGACCATTCGCTGATCTCCTACATTGCTTTCAGAGAATTGGAATCGAATCCCCCAGTTTGTACATCGAAGTGTTGAGAAGGGGAGTGTTATGAATGAGACTTAGAGGAAGTGAAGGTTGAGGAAATGTAGTTGAGAAGTGAAACTGTAGTTTTTAAAAATCTAATCCGATCGTTTCCTTACTTTCGATTTTAATTTCATCATTACCATTATTACCATTACCATCAACATCAACATCAACATCAATCTATCAATAACTCAGTTTAGAAAGTTAAAAAGGAAATCATCAAACAACTAACTAAAGGATCATTAACAAGTTGAAAGGTTGAAGGATGTTGAGCACAAGTTTAAGAATAAGAGAACAACTTCACATCAACAAATCTAACTTAAGAAATCAAATCAATCGATTACCATCAACTTATCATTCTCAACTACTACTGCTACATCCTACTCAATTCAACTCAGGAGCTTCATCTTCATCATCATCAACCCTATCATCATCATCTCATCGTCGATTCTCACTTTCATCAAATCATCAATTCATTCAATCTGATTCAATTCTTTATCCAAGACTTAATCCAAAATGGATTAATCATCGATCAAAGCATACATCAGATGACAAATCTCAACCTAAACCATCAGATCAACATCAAGAAAATGATGATGATGATTCAAACAGGATTCCAAAACCTCAATCCCCATCCAACGAATCTGACATCAACAAATCAAATTCAAACCGATCCAATCAAATCTCTTCTTCCAGTTCTTCAACAACCCATGGATCACTCCCATCCAATGGTGCTTCATCATCTGATGATCCTCCTTCAAATCGTTCATCCTCGAAACCGATCCTAACCACCTCACTCTCCAAACAAGCCGTTCCCGAACTTTATCCTCAACTACTCGCACTTCCAATCACTCGTAGACCACTCTTTCCAGGATTCTATAAAGCTGTGATTGTAAAGAATCCAGCAGTGATCAAAGTGATCCAAGAGATGATGAGACGCGGTCAACCTTATTTAGGTGCATTCTTATTACGTGATAATGATTTAGAAACAGATATAATCACCGATCCGAAAAGTGTACATGAAGTTGGAGTCTTTGCACAAATCACTAGTATCTTTCCTACACATCCAAATCAAACTCATCAAAACCAAAATCGACGTGATCCAAGTTTGAAGAAAGATGAAGACGAATTTGCAGAAGGTCTTACAGCTGTGCTTTATCCTCATCGAAGAATTCGGATTAACGAAGTTTTAGCACCGATGATTGATCCAAATGATGTGGATAAATTCAGTCATCAAACTTTACCTGTCTTACCTGCTCGAAGTCCTACGCCTCTTCCAAGTGATCTTTCGCAGATTAATTCTTCTACTAAACCAAGTTCTGAGAAAGAAGAAGGAATTTCAAAAGTGATCGAAGGAGACGAAGCAGAAGAAAGTTCAAGTAAATCAGATGATCCAAATCTCGAATTACCTCAAGTCTTACAAACCGCATTCTTGAAAGAACATCCAGTTTCACTTGTGAATGTAGAAAACTTGACTCTTCAACCATCTGATCCTCATTCTCAGTTAGTAAGAGCTATTGGAGCAGAGATCATAAGTGTTTTGAAAGAGATTGCAACACTGAATCCATTATTTAGAGACCAAGTAGCTAATTTCAGTGTTTCTCAAGGTGCTGGAAACGTATTTGAAGATGCCGACAAGTTAGCTGATTTTGCAGCCGCAGTTAGTACAACAGGGCCTTCAATTGATTCAGAAGCAGGAACAAATCAATTACAAGAAGTTTTAGAATCAGTAATCTTGGAAGATAGATTACAAAAAGCGTTATTAGTTTTAAAACAAGAATTAAAGAATGCGGAATTACAAACGAAGATTGCAAGAGAAGTGGAATCTAGGATTACTAAGAGACAAAGAGAATTTTATTTGTTAGAACAACTCAAAGGGATTAAAAAAGAATTAGGAATCGAAGGTGATGGAAAAGAAAAGTTGTTGGAAAAGTTCAGGGAGAAGGCTTTGGGATTGAAGATGCCTGAGTATGCTCGTACGGTGTTTGAAGAGGAAATCAATAAGTTACAGACCTTGGAACCACAAGCTAGCGAATTCAATGTGACTCGAAATGTTAGTCTTCTCCATTGATCCTCTCTGCGTTGTTCTTCGAAACTGACCATCCCATCTGTTTTTGGTTTTATTCTGTATGCTAAATAGTACCTAGATTGGCTCACTCAAATTCCTTGGGGAAGACATTCTGAGGAAAATTTCGGTTTGAAAAATGCGATTCAAGTCTTAGATGAAGACCATTATGGATTGAAAGAGTCAGTGACCTCATTGTTTTACAATATCTTCATCATTCTGGAAAAATCTAACCAAAAACTTTTCGAAAAAACCGAACAGTGTCAAAGATCGAATTCTTGAATTCCTTGCAGTCGGAAAACTAAGGGGAACAGTTGAAGGCAAGATATTATGTTTAGTAGGACCACCAGGAGTAGGAAAAACCTCCATAGGAAAATCAATAGCCCGAGCCTTAGATCGACAGTTCTTTAGATTCTCAGTTGGAGGATTAACCGATGTAGCAGAGATCAAAGGACATCGTCGAACATATGTAGGAGCGATGCCAGGAAAACTGATCCAAGCATTAAAGAAAGTTCAAACAGAGAATCCATTAGTATTAATAGATGAAATTGATAAAGTAGGAAAAGGTCATAATGGAGATCCAGCTTCAGCTTTATTAGAAATGTTAGATCCTGAACAGAATTCGTCTTTCTTGGATCATTATATTGATATTCCGGTCGACCTTTCGAGAGTTTTGTTTGTGTGCACTGCGAATAATTTAGATACGATTCCTGCACCTTTGTTAGATCGAATGGAAGTCATGGAAGTTAGTGGATATGTTACAGATGAGAAAATCAACATCGCTACTAGATATCTTGCACCTCAAGCTAAAAAATCATGTGGATTGGAAAACTCAGATGTGATGATTGAAGAAGAAGCGATCGGATCATTGATTAAATCTTATTGTCGTGAGAGTGGAGTTAGGAAATTGAAACAGAATATCGATAAGGTGTTTAGGAAGGCTGCTTTAAAGATTGTACAAGACTTAGGAGATGTGGATGAGAAGGTTAAGAGTGAGGAAAAGGTTGAAGGTGGTGTGAAGGATGAGGCTGCTGAAAATGTGATTAGATACGATGGGGATGCTACTGCTACTGCTACTTCGACGAGCACCGAACCTAGTACGACTGATCCTCAAGGTACAGCAAATTCTCAAACTGATCATTCGAGAAAGACGACTACAACGATTCGAGAACCATTGCAACTTCCGAAAGATTTAACAGTCCGAATCACATCACAAACTTTAATAGATTATTTAGGACCCCCGATTTATCAAAAAGAGCGATTTTATAAAGGATATGCACCCTTAGGAGTTTCCCAAGGCCTAGGATACACAGGAAACGGATCGGGCTCAGTATTATCGATCGAAAACCGATTGATGCCTACAAGTTCATCTAATGGGAGCTTAACCCTAACAGGCAAATTAGGAGAAGTGATCAAAGAATCGGCCATGATCGCACTAAGTTTTGTGAAATCTAATGCGTTTTCTTTAGGATTAGTAGATGATGTTAAGAAGGATTTGTTGGAGAATAGATCAATTCATTTGCATTTGCCTGAAGGTGGGATTGGAAAAGATGGACCTTCAGCTGGGATCGCGATCTTTGTTGGGTTTATTGGATTGTTTTCGAACATTAGACTTCGTTCTGATCTTGGTTTGTTTTGATTTGTTTTCTTTATCTATCTGTCTCTTTGGACTGGATTTAAATTGATGATTTTATCTCGTTTCGGAATGCTGCTGGATTCTTGTAGCTATGACAGGTGAAATGACTTTAGCTGGACAAGTTTTGCCTGTGGGTGGATTGAAGGAAAAGATCTTGGCTGCACATCGGTCTGGAATTAAAAAGATCTTGGCACCGATTGGAAATCGAGCAGATATCGAATTCAATGTAAGATTGTTTTCCTTTATAAAACAAACAAATCAAATTGTGTATTTTTTATTGATTCGGATTTGTTTTTTTTTCCTTTAGGTACCTGATTCGGTTAAAGAAGGAATTGAAATTGTTTATGTTGAGGATTTGAGAGATGTTTTAAGAGAAGCATTTATGGGTGAAGAGAAAATTATAAGTAAATTAAATCAATTAGGTTAGTAAGTTTTATTTCTTGTTGAGTTTCGGTTTTTTTTAATTAACCTTTTTTCTTTTGGTTTTGGGGGACGTTTTTAGAACATGTAGGAGATAGAGAAATTCAAACAACAACTACAACTAC
>KZ148283.1:4771-16927 GCA_002157085.1 Melampsora occidentalis | reverse complement strand
GATTGATATGATGAGATTTCAAAATTGATGCATCTATATTGATGGTACTTAAATCATTTACGATTACTGCTAATCTACCTAATCCATGATTTGAAGTTAGAATATGTTCTAAAAGTGTAGTTTTTCCTGAACCTTTTTTTCAAAAATATCAATCAAAAGGAAATCATTCTAAGTGAGCATTGATTATTTATTTTTGAGAAGAAAACTGTCGAGTTTTGTGTGGGTTTTTTGCTTACCTAGAAATCCACTCAAGAGGGTCACTGGAAGTTTTCCTTCTCTCGGTGGTTTGTTTGTGGATGTAAATAGAGTTCTACCTTTTACATTCAAAGCATATGATCAACATTATAGTGACTTTTCAAAATTTATTGAATTTTGTTTTGACTCTCACCCTTTGATTCATTTCTGGTTTTTGTTTTGTTTTGAGTTACCATGGTCGAGATAGAAGAAGACCTGAATCAAGGATTGAAAAGTTTCCTTAATAATAAAATGGAAATCTCGAGAGAAATTGTGTGATAGAAGTTCTATTGAATTCAAGACAAGAAATGGGATCTTAAATGGTTGTTTAATAGCCAATCACCAAGCTGGACCATGAAGAGTTCGATTGATTTATAAACCACGAAATCTTTATGAATCATCAGACGTGTGATCCTTTTGAAGATTAACTTAACTCTCCGTGATACCCTTCAAGTGATTATAACTGGTAAGGTATCACAACGTCAGCTAATGCAAGTCAAATTTTATCATGGTGAGATCATTCACATACGTAACAAAGAATGCAACCAACGAATCTACCTATCACCGCTGAGGTACTCTATGAGGACCCACGAGGAGCTCAGCGGAGAAGACGAAAATGAAGTTGAAAGATCAACTTACATGAATTATAAACTTCAAAGACCTTTGGGTAACGTTTTTGAAACTGGTCGAAGAAACACCTTATTGTCTCGCGTTGAATAGCATCTATAGAGCGAGATACCTAGAAGGAGTTCCGCACAAAACTCTCTTAGCTTATTGAATTTCGGATCAACTCGCAGAAGCTGACTGCTTGTAACAGAGACCACTTGCGATGGCAATGTATACACAAATGATACTTGGATACTTATTAGTCGAGTTTTACTTGAATATCAGGATTGAAGATGGTGGAGTCTGGACTGAGTTAGCATTCAGCGGGTTCAGACAGTGACACCTGAAACCCATTTTCTATCACCACAATCCCATATTGCTCACTCGAAAGGCTTTCTGCCCGTGAATAGATGCTATCGGTCTGAAGCCTATTGCTCTTGTAGATCTTCGCAGCGTATCTTCAATTGTGCGAGGTCTGTATAAAGCGTTGTAGCTAAGTGATGATTTTGTCGGAAGTTCAAGCTTATCATTCTAGACAGGAACTTCACGTCAGATTGTATGTAAGCATTTTAATTTCCAAGATGAGTATAAATGTTGGCTACAAGTAATCAACATCATACTCTAACGAGAAGATGAATATTAAGACTTTCACAAATCCATAAGCATATTAACCTGAATTGAATAACAAGTAGGCTCTCAAACAACACCTCAAGCTTTGTTAGTTGGTCGGTCAAAGAATTCCAGCAATGGTTTCCTTGATGGTTTCTCACTGAAGTCAAACAATCAAATCAATGCAAATCAGTCCCAGAATCACTCACCGAAAGGAAATTCAGAACTAGAACCATAACTCAAAACTTACCTTGCATTCTCCTTGAGCCCAGTGATCAAAGCATGACTCTTTGCAGTTGGACATGCGATGGATGGTAAGAAAGAGGTCGTTAAAAACTCCGCAAACTCGTGACCACGAATATTCATCAATACGTGAAGCAATATAGCGACCTCTGCCATTATCACTTGATAACATCAGACAAACAAAACAAAGGTGAGATCAAATCGAGTCTAGCTTTTGAAGATTGACGTACAGTATGATTCGGCATCGCTCCAATCAAATTTTGGTTTTGCAGGAAGAGCAAAGCACAAAGGGATGACGTGATCATAGAGGAAGCGTTCGAATCCAGGTAGCGGAACAGGGTCAGTAGATTGAGATGGTTTGAGCCACGCTGACGCCATTCTATGTAAAACACCAAACCCTAAACGAAGATCAGGTAGTAGCGCCTCTTCCGAAGCCAACTGCTGAATGATAGTCTGGAAGATTGATTCCAGATGACATAAATTCCCTAGAAACAAACAAGAAAGTAAGATTCCGATCACACCGAAATTCGGACAATTATGGATCTAGACTTACGTTCAGATAAGAATATGGTATGCATATTTGCACTAATGATTGAATTGATCAAATTGAAATAAGCACGTCTGAGCTCAGATTGTGTGATAATATCATCAGTTCCTGTGCTTGGTTGACGCAAGAAATCCACGATCTTTGAGATGACTGGAATCAAAAGGCTATCTAACAATGTACCAAAATCGGTCTGTATGTACAACAGTATCCATTTATGGTTAGCGCATTCGACTTGTCTACTCAGGACCATCTTAATGAAGCCATCCTGACCTTGTATCTGTGAATGAGCTGTCCGATAAATGGAAGAAAGTCCACAAATTCGGTGATGGTCAACTTATCCACGAGACAGTCTATGAAAATTGGGACATGGGGAAGTGCTTCGATTCCTATAGTGGCGACAATCTTGTGAAATGAGGATCGGGCCTGTTCAACAATTGCAAAATTGTCAGCCCCCCCAGCTCACGACTGATGAAACATCAGCGGACTGACTGCATCACGGATTATTCGAATCTCATTGGCTGCTTTTGTAGCTTGGATGATCTCGTCAGTTGCGTTTTTGAACAATATGGGCCACTGTAATGCAGGCGCATCAGGACGCGGGGAGCTAGGGACGGGTAAGTCTGGAAAGCCTTTGGCAATAGCGCCAACGGCCATGATACAGTGATGAACATTGAGGGCTTTTGTCAAGTCCACCAGTTGAGTCGGCACATTAGGTGGTGTAGCCGACATGCCAATCATCAATGGAGATATGATACGCTGCAGGCCCATTGTCTGCGCTTGTGGATCGCGTGAGAATGATGACAAGAGTACACCAATGGTTTCGAACAGGTACAGCTGGCTATCAAATGTGGATGGAAGTAATACTGCTTTGGAAAGGATTTCTGAACCGTTTCCTGATCCACTCGAAGTGAGGTCTTTAGGGACTTGTGCATCAATGACAATAAGGTCCTGTCCAAACAATTATTAGCATTGAAGCACGGAGTATTGCGAGATGAAATGCTTACTTGTAGTTTGTCCAATATCAGCTGTGAAGTTTGAATGGGTATGTGGCTCTGGAACGCCGGTTTCTCCAAGAATAAGAATCGATAAAATAAATAGGAGCATCGAGAGCGTATACTGCGTGTAGGATGGTGTACTCCTCTGAATCCCATTCAAGGACATATATCAGTGATTGATCTAGTGCAGACTTAGCAAATACGCACCTCTCGTCGAGAAAAGCAGGTAAGACGTCACTGATGACATTAGGGCAGATTTCGAAAAAGTCATGATAACGGACTACACATTCAAACCATTGAAGTGGAATTGATGGATGGGGAAATTCCGTGATACGAGACTGTGCAGTCTTCAATAACATCATGCCCAAACTCGTCAGGGGGTACTGTGAATAATTGATCTTGTGTTCTCGGTTCTTGTTTGCTTTTTTGGTTTCCTCGGCCGGAACAGTAAAGTATGTCCAAGGTCCTGCAGGATTACAACCTGTGAAGAGTCCTCTGATCAGGTTCCTGCCACCCAGCCTTGATTGGGGATCAGGAATATTTGAATGTTTTTACCTTTCAATGCTTCGCCGTAGTTGTACAACATATACAAACACAATTCGGCTTCTTGCCACGACGGTGCTTGTCCCTGGGAGCCTTCACCACTGACTGTGTCCAATACTCTGGTAATCAAGGCCTGTGTGATCTCCTGAAATGTACTTTCGTCCACCGATGCGATCGAATCTGACAAAACTTTCATCTGTTTCCTTCGATCCAGGAAGATAGCGGTGTCTTCATCCTCAGTCTCTCCGGCAGGGACTGGGGCATGCCATTCTAAATCATCATCGGGTGGATATTGCATTGTGAGAATAACAAGTCGTAAGAGTTGAGACAAGAATGATCGCTTTTCTGGTGACATGTGTGAATCAGGAGCTGTCCTTTTATCTTTTTTGTACCGGTTCAAGAGACCTGAAGCAAAAGGTATGACTGCAAGTCGGATGGAAGGTGCCTTTTCTTCGAAAAACATCCAAAGGAGTGGGAATAGTGAAGAGGCCATCTGCAAAGCTGCTGATCGTACATCCAAAGGAGTTGAATTGTCATCGCAAATTTTGCACAACTCGACACCCATCCCATTCAAAATTTTCGCTAGTTTTGCACCAAACTGTTCTTCTTCTTCATCATAGTCGGATTCTTGAGTATGTCTTTGTTGTCGTTCAGATTGAAGGCCGAGAAGTACATCAGTTAGTTTCAGCCAGTCAAAAAGTTGAAGCCGATTCACTGCAGGCATCCCCTTCGTCACAGTGCAGATCAAGGCGTCACCAGCAGCAAGTCGAATGTTGATTTGAGGTAGGCGTAGAGATTGGTACAGAAATGGGATCCATGTGGGTGTTACAATTAATGAGATATCAATCCATGAGACATAATCTTCGACCACGCGAATGCCCATTTCCAGACATTCTACTGCCATCTTGCCCTTTAGACCCACACGTGTAGTCTCTTGCTCTGATAAACCTTGTAGAGCTTCAGCAACGATTCCAAAAGTCTCTTTCGCGATCCCAGTCGCGTCTCTGTCTCGAACCGCGTCTCGCATTTCGGTATCCTTTGCTAATCTCGCGTAAGGCTTGTTGAGTCGCAGAACAGAATCGGAAATCTCAATAGAAATTTCATGTAGCAGTCTTAGATAGAGATCTGTAGTACGAGGATTGAGGGCAGGCGGTTCTGACGAAGGATTGGCCGTTCCAGTGGGGTGACGCCTCAAGAGGGCAGCGAAAGAGGTCAGGAAGTCCGGCCAAGTGGTTGTGTAGGCCTGTAGAAAGATGAGGAAAAGGGTCTGGACAAGTTTGTTGCGAAGATCTAAATCGAGATCAAAAAAGAGATGATCATCAGTCTTTGAAAACACAACTACAATTGAGATCACGAAAGTCTAGACTCACAGCCTAGACCGTTCTCTCCGGCGCCTTCAACAAATTCACGGATGATGTAATCCCACAATTGGTTACGTATGGTCAGACAACATTCTTGCGCGCCCGAGTCTTGCTGTTCAGAACTATGAACGGGATTGCGAGCCAGTAGTGATCAGTATCTATTCAAGCTGTTTTCTAAGATTCGGTCTCAAGATCGATCACACACCTCATAGTCAAGTGCAACATGGCATCCACCAATTGTAGTCCAAACAATCGAGTCTCTCCAGGATATTTGTATGTCCAATTTGAAGAGCCATCTTGAGAGGGACCACCAGCCAAGAAAGCCATTAAACCGGCTTGCCATGCTTCAGTAGGATTCTCGCGTACTTGCTGTAAGAATTGAAGACCTTGAGATTGATGTGGACCTGGAGTAAGAGCCGCCAGAACAGCTTGGTGTAGTTGCTCATCTAACCCAGCCATGAGGAGAATGGTTTGAATTCAGATAGTTGTTGATGAGAATGATAATTAGGAAGTAATAAGAATAGAGAGAAGTTAGAATTTGAATGTGACGAACTTTCAACTTTCACATGACCGCGACCGGGACACTTTACACTTGAGATTCACAACATGTATGTATGTAACAAATCTAGTGACAGGTTGTACTCAATCCAGTTTTTGATCACATCGACAGTCACGACATACATACATACCAAAAATAGCTCAGCCTCACAATCGCTTTTGTCAAAAGCCCACATCACCATATGTGAACAAAAAAACTTTAGATATCAAGACAAAAAAAGCAAATCGTTGTACATACATAAATAGCCAAAGCACCTTCCAGACGATGTGTGTATTCATCAGGATTTCAGAAGATAGCCTATGAATGCAGCTTGAGAGAAGTCTTCACACTAAGTACCATGCGTGTAAGTTGAGAATCAAAGAACATGATGCCCCAGATAAGAAATCCGTTTGGATTCTGGGTGATGATGAAACAAAAATGAAGGTCTAGGTTGTTTTTGTTAACTTACAAGTGTAGTTTGAGTCAAAAGATGTCCAATGTCAGGAAGGCAGATGAGAGAGAAGATTAGCTTTTCAGAATGGGAAAGGTGGTGGGACTTTTAGCCAAGCAAAGTGATACATACCTGATTTCTTGAGGTTCTTAAAGACAAGCTACAAAATACGAAAGATTGAGGCAGATTTCTGATGGATTTTCTTACATTTAGAACATCACATGTTCTAACATTCTGACATGAGATGAGAAGTTGAACAGATGAAGCTCAATGATTCGACCATCATTCCATTCCCTCAGTCAGATCGATATACGAATCTGATTCTCTCATTCCCAGACCAGATCAAGGATTCTACAACGAAACCAAGAGGCAGTCGATCTACCTCCAAAAACGCATTCAACAATCGACACAACCTGGTTTCTTAGAAGCGCTCGTATTCCTGTTTCCCTTACCGTTTCTTTTGATACGTTGACCAGTCAAATCCGGTCTTGTTCTTACACCCGATCATGACACCCAAACCTCCGGCCGGTTCGTTCCCGTACAGACATGGCAAATCTTGTTTCATTACAGCTGGCCTAGGAGTCTGAGATCCTCTTCCCAGAAAGGGCTAAAGGCAGATCATGAATCCCAATTATATGTACCACGAGGTGACAAAAACATCACAATATACGCGACGCTAGGTTGTACCCAGGATGCGGTGAGAATTTCACCCGCTGAAGTGTTTTCTCTCTCAGTGCGCCTTATCTTGGCAACACGAGGTGAGTGGTTTGCAATTTCGTTCGTGAGGTTTTACCGGAAATATACTTATATGCCAATGATAGTACTTAAAACTGACCACGAAGCCTTTTGTGATTGTATCGCATGGTCCCGGCCAAACTCAACTAAGTCCTCTCGGGGGCCCTACCAGCCGCTCTCGGTGTAGCGGAGTGAAAACTTTGTGGCTGTTAACTTCAAGGAAAAGTGGCTTAACCACGAACCCGTGGCTAGAATACGAAGCAGTGTCGTTCGTCATTGAGATAGGAAGGCTATATAAAGATGATTTTGCTAATGGGGCATGCTTACACTAGGACAGGACAGCTGTCTTTTCTCACTAGAATTGCGAGCTTTTCATCACGATTTACTGCCTCGTCGCTGTGAACTTCACAAAGACTTCGAACCTTCAAAAGCTAAACGTCTCGTGAATCACATCGAATTCAGCTTGTTCTGTGAAATATATGTCTTGTAAGCGATCGACTCTCAATGATATCTTTCATCTTTTTCTCGTTTTCCTGCTCGTCGGAGACCTCGGGTCATATTTTTTCGTAAATGCTAATGCTATAGAATGTACCTACGGTTGGAATAAAGAAGGCCCCCGCCAATGGTGTCAGTCGAATGTGTTTCTCTTCAGTCTTCAGTTTTTTCATACGTCAAATTCAATCATTCGTCTGATCTTTCTCGGGAGTGTGAACTGAACAAAAATTTTTAAACATCCTGTTCATCCTCAAAGCCTGTGACGTGACAGATCATAACGGCTTCAAGCCCTGGAGTTGCAAGTGGTGTGGAAGGGCTGATACGCTGAAACCTTGTAAGAGAGAATTTCCTTATTTTCGGTCAATGAGCAATGTAGACTAGAGGGACCGCTGAATGTTTGATTTGATGGTTCATCACACAGCTGGTAAGAATTGCATCAACGCAGAGGGGAAAGTAATGAACGGAGGTGACCTATGGGCTTGCGATCTCGAATGGCGACCGGGTGGTGTGACCGGACCGTCAGGCGGCAGAAATTACGGTTAGTGTCACTTTGCATCTTTCAACCTACAAGAGATCTCTCGAGCTGGCTTGAATGCACAGAGTTACTGGCCAGTGGACCATCTTGAAAAGCTTCTATTTAACTTCTAGCACTGATTTGAGGTCAAGAAGATGATCTTCACTCTTCCCTAATTGACCTGTTTAACTTTCATGGTGTGATTCTGAACTTGATGATGTTTTGTATGAGATACAGAATGTCCACGGGACTCGTGTCACTAATAATATTAACATCTTGCATTCATCATTATCCTGGTTTACCCTGCCGCTGAATGTCAAGGAGTTTCATCCTTACCGCTCCATGATGGTGTTGCTTGAAGAGCCTGCCACAAAACGATCGTCATTCTTGTTTAGTCCAACCTTTGGCCATTGAGGTTGTCGGGAAATTGACACATTGATCTCCGTTTGAATCAAACTTCACTAGCCTTACATCGCCATATGATAATGATAGGACCTTTGGACCAAAATTGTGATCTTTGATTTTTTCCCTTCATGTTAAGGGTATTTCATCCTTAGTGTTTTTTTTTAATTCCAACCTCTTCAATTGGCCCTATATACTTGACTTCCTATCTTCTCATCATATCCTTCAACATTTGAAAGAGATCGACAAGAGATTCTGAACTTGCTCAAAACCATATACAAAGGATCCATGCATTTTCTGTCGAAAATCTGCAGCCACTCATGTCGGCCTCCAATCTTCCCCGTGTCTCTTCTACTCCTCTGGAGAACCTTTGAAATAGTTAAGACTTACAAAAGAAGTGAATTTGGAATTTGACAAGGATGAAGGAAGTACAACATATACTTTGAATCAGATTCGAAACGATCAACCAAAAATCGGATTCGTACCATGAGAGAAATCCTTCCTTCAATGTGACAAAAGATGAATTCAATTCAGTAAAAAGCTTGTTCCCGAAGCTCATCACTTGACGCATCGAAGCTTAAAGAGAAAAGAGTTTATACATATGTACATACATTGTTGTTTGATCACTTTGATTTCTTTCAAATTCTGATCACAGCTTTCGTCATATTTTCAGCCTCAGTTGCAGACACTCTTAGACTTTATTGAGAGTTCTCAAGGATATCTGTGGTGCCTTTATAAAGCTCCTGTAACACTTATAAACAGGCTTGACCTGGAGACCTGAATCCAATCATCATCATCATCATCATCATCATCAATCTCTCTGCTTGCATCATCTTCAACAAACTAGGAGTTGAACCGATTTCCAACTTACTATAAAGCTCTTTTGATCATCATCTCTCTTGTGACTTCAACCATTCTTAACACATCCTCAAAAACCTGACCCAGAGCAGAAAAAAACTTATGTAGTAGTTGTTTTGAAAACCTATTTAAACCGATTTTTACATTTATCACTTTCACTATGCTCAATCATGAACAAAAACGAAAAAAACAAAACATCAAAGGTTTTCTACTGATCACGCAGATGATAAATGAATAAAAAAATGAAATAAGTTTGTTTGATCTATCTATATATATATATATATATTACTTTCAAAGTTTCCTAAATGAAAAAAAATCAAAATTATTCTATCGAATTTTAAAGACCCATCATCCTCAAAAATTAAACCAAAACCAACCTCAAAAGTGATTTCGAAATTGAAAAAAAAACCCACCAAATCTTCCAATTCAACCTTTCCACCTTTTACACAACTAAACTAACACAAATCCACCAAAAAACTAACCAGCTACGTAGTATGATGATACCCAAAAGAAAACCAATCCAAAAAAAACCAAACTCATTCACATCTCCTTATTCCTTCCTCCTTTATTCCTCCAAGTAGAAATCCTAAGTGGTGTTCGAACCGGCAAAGTATGATGAGTTCCAAGAGCTCCACCCTCACGACTTTCGTTCGAAGAGTTATAAGAATACGTAGCCAACAGGACCACCGAAGCACCGAAAGCAGATCCCAAAGGAAGTGGTGCATCAAACAACACCACCCCAGCTAAAGTTGATAAGATGATTGATAAAGAGGTCGCAAATCCTTTCAAGATGTTATCCGCGAATTTGATGACCAAGGCAGTGACTAAGCCTCCGATCACTTGGGTTAAGACGGTGGACCAGGCAGCTAGACCAAAGTTTGTGAATAAGGCTTGGGGGTCTGAGTAGTAGAATGCCGTGAAGAGAGCCGGAAGAAGAGAGAAGAGAGATAATTGGATGTTTCGGATCCACAGATCTACTTTGGAGGAGGATTTCAAGACGAGTTCGAAATACACGCCTGCAAGACCCGAGGTAAAACATGCGGCGGTGACGGCGGTGAATCCGATGAGCCGGTCTGCGGCGTGGAAGTCTTGGGCTGTGGAGCTTTTGGCGGTGGGTGGGGGTACGTTTTGGAGTTGGACTAGGCCTACGCCTACGGCTAGGAAGAAGAGTGAGATCCATTTTGAGGTAGAGAGTCTTCGACCGAGCATTAGAACTGAACAGAGCGCTGTGGTTAAGATCTGATTGTTCGGATGCAAGAATCAAGCTTTAGGATTCGATTCAGTGGTTAGAAAGAATTGATGAAAACGAAAAGACATACTTTAAGTTGATAAGTCACGGAGAAGGTGGCAACGTCTAGATGAGATGCAGCTACGAATTGAAGGTTGTTTTGAAGTACATAAAGGATAGCTGGGATTGAGAGTTTCCAACAATCTCCACTTAATGAAGCGGGAAAATGATAAAAATCAGTTTTTACGAAGAATGAATTTGGATAGATAGAATGAATGAATGATATTTACCTGATAACTTGTTGTAGAGTATTAAACAACTCTCGTGTGATCAGAGGAACCAAAGCTTTTTCATCTATGGGTTGTTCAAGATGAGTAGGCTGAGTTGGTTCAGGTTTCTTTAATGAATCAGAATACGGAGTTGGCGGAGGAAAGAGAGGTTCGGTATTAGGACTAAGCAATGGGGCTAAGGAAAGCAAAAAAGAAACAAGATTGTAAGTCTTAGAAGAGCGCTCAGAGAGTATTATGAGATGAAGAGAGTTTTTCTTTGATGGACCTACAGATATTACCTGCTTTAGGATTTGGAGAAGGGATGGACAAAGTGGATATTGTGGAATTGTAAACTGCTACGACTAGAGAGATTAGACATTTGAGGATCTCGTTGAGTAAGACTGCAGCTGGAGCTGAGTAAAGTTGATCGGATGGAATACTGCGAGACTGGGTTCGAATGATCAAGGAGGGAAGAAAGCAGGTTTGGTGGTCTGAGATCTGTCTGGTTTGAATCATTCGCAAGAACATCTGAAGCTTGAAGAAAAGGATGGAGAACATACATAATGTACTATATAGAAATTTAAGAAAGAAAGAAAGATTTAGGATTAGTTTTGATTTCTTTCCTTTCTATGATGAGAATGATCATGATCATGAACATGAACTTACAAAGAATAGTGAGTAAACTATTTTGAATGGTTAAAGTGATTAATGATAAATATTTTAATGGGATTCCAGCGATCGAAGGTTGTTGATTGAGAATTGCCATTTCTCTTCAAAAATCGAATAATCAACATCAAATCAACAATCAAACAACAATCGATCAAAGAACAACCATCAAAAACTACAGTTTACTAATCATCAAACTACAGTTTCAACTCAATTCACTTTTACACACAACTCTCATCAAACTCTCTTTTCCTCAATACAATGGGTCAATCTCTGAACTACTTCAACCAATTATGAACCTGATTTCCTCAACTTAAAAGAGCCAAACCAGTATTGTAATACATCAAAGAAATCAAAAACGGACAACAAAACAAAATAGTTTAATAAGAAATTTGATCAGATGCTTAGAAATTCGATATACACCCAAAATGAAATCATCATCAAAGATGTCACCAATGATTCTAAAGGAGAAGATGAAGGGTGAAAACACAAGATTTCCCGATTGTTCAAGCACAAAGCACAACAATGTAAACTTAAAAAGAAATCAAGAAAAGATGATTTAAGAAGAAGAAGAAGAAGATTGATACCAATCCGACTGAATACAATCCGCCACATTACACGTCACAAAGCCTTCATTGCGAACTTCCTCAAGCGAAAACTTGAAGACCTGAACACTTTCTTCACTCAGTTCATGTTCAAGGATGATCATCCCTTCTCTTTCTTGGATCGGTATGGCATTCGGATTATGTTTGATGTGTGATTGAAGTTGGGCATAGGATTGAGGGATCCCGAAGCCCTGCATGGGTGGATCTACGTAGTCTCCTATGGCATAGGTTTGGTTTAGAGTCCAGTCTGATGAATC
>KZ148277.1:0-10947 GCA_002157085.1 Melampsora occidentalis | reverse complement strand
GTGTGATTTCGCTTTGACAACTGATTCATCGAGTATCATCTTGATCAGTTGGGGTTGTGATTGATATCCTCACACGAAGTCAGTTTTTCTTACATGTCAGAACAACACTGAATCGGCATCACAAAAAGGGCAGTCAGCAAACGTATTGCAAACGTATTGCGAACGAGTCCCGTGATTGAAGAAAGTTGCGAACCCCGTCACCGCAACTTTCTTCAATCGGGGTTCAAACCTATTGATTCCCGCGGTGTAAGACGCTTTGATTGCTAGATCTCACCTGATCTCATTCCTCCTTACACAGCTTGCCTTGAAGATTACGCTTCTTTCACGGCCAAATCCTATACTGAGCTATAATGCATTGCTCTCGACTATGATGGACCCCAGCTAGACGAATGTATACGAAGTGATGATGGCCTAGTGGCTCAGAAGAACTGGCAAACGCTATTGAAGAATGACGAACATCATCGCCCATTTCCCTTGGGTATGTGAAGCAGAAGTCCAATCCCACTCGAGGCCATCGCACAACTTACTCAAGCGGTCTTTCAAATGAGCTGAGCGATGTAGTTCTGGCACTGGCTCTGTTAGAATAAGATAGATGAGGAATGCCATCGCATGTGTTGTACCACTGTGGTTTGAGGATATTTCTGGATATTTATGACAATCGACAACTTTGAATCATGATTGCTCAAAAAGAAATTTTTATTGATTCACATTTTGTCGATACAAGGCCTCAGATTCCACATTGTCAGTATTCATTTGAGATTATGACATATATGAACATTCCTTGATACCTTTCAATGTTGTTTCCATCCAATTTTGTGTGGTGTCATTTGTGCTTCTCAATCTTCAACCTTCTCTCTTTATCCCGATAAAAACATTGACAAAAAAAAAGATGAGGAATAATCAAGACTTGAGGCATGATACCAAACTTATCCATTTATGGGGGAATTGGGATGATTGAGAGGTGGACCAATGCATCATGAAGCAGTCAATGAGAGCCAAAATCCAGAAAAATAACCCACGGGTGATACAAAGTACTCACTTTGAAGGCCAGAGCAGAGGAGGAGGTTCATGAGGGTGCTTGGGGGTGAGGAGATCTTTCGTTGCTAACAAAACCTTGATACACCGTTAAGACTAAACAAACTGAAAAGATAGTTAAGGTGCTAAAGTTCCTAAAGCCCAAGGGCGAGGAATTAAATGTCAAAACATATATCTTGGGATTCAGATTTATCAATGAATTGGTGGGGTTGAACTTTGAAGTGGTGGATAGGTGAGATATAGGAAGAGGGGCAGGTATGTTTGGAGTCTCGGTGCTCTCACTTCAGACTACGAGTCTGGTTTTTGTTTGTGAGGGCTATATATTATCAGTCATCCTTTTGATCATCGCGTAAGGTTCTCCTTCTCTGCAGCTGTTCCTGCACTCTCAGTTTTAATCGTCAATCAAGCTGTGATGTATGTGATCTACATGCGCTTGTCCTCTCAATTTGCCTTCTTGAAACGTGCTTGTTTATCAGGTGTCCTTGTGACTCCTGATAGCTCCTGATCCTCAGGCTGGAGTCTGTCAGTGAGACTCGTGGAGTCGTTGAGTTCGATTGAGCCAGATCGGTACTCAACCCGGCGGGTCAACCTCCAGCTTGTCTGTTACAGGGGCTGATCAGCCTCGACTCATAGGTCCAGAAGCCAAAGATCGACATTGTGAATGACCTCCTGAGCTCCTATCATCCGATTTAATCTTTGCCTACATCGCTTCAACCATCAAAGACAGTGATGCGAGAGATCGTGAGGACAATTCCGACTCAGCACCTTTTTCTCTGAGCTCAAAAATGCCACCAAATGACCAATCAAAATCCACCTTCGATCACGGAAGGCTGGGCAATCTTTCACCAACCGAAGTAAAGGCCCACTTTGCGCGAGCACTCTCTAGGCCCGAAAATGCGACATGGTGGCCATTCATACGAGGCTACTCGATCGGTTACGCCACGGAGGTCATCCCCAGCCTGGTCAAATTGCTTCTCGTCAGATTGATTGGCTTGTCCAGAAACCGCAATCGAACGGGAGGATTGGGAAGGTCATTGTATACTCTGATTCGCAAAGTGCTACAGTTGATTCTGAAGGGTTTCAGGCCCAATGGATTCGCTATGGCTTGCGCGATCGCGATGGGGGGTGGTCGCTGGGGTGAAAGTGCCGTTCGGCCGACAATGGAGCGACTCGTAAGGGCCAACAGAGTTGTGGCTAGACTTTGCCGTCGATTCATACGCCTGCTCAGACGAGAACCGTTCAACGATTCAATCAAAGAGGATGAAGAAATTTGCTTGAGTGAACGTGAAACGCGCGTCCTCGACGTGATTTCGACGTTTGCATCCACCTCGATTGCTTCGCTGATTGCCATCACAGTGCTTCAAACCACACAAACCCCCAAACAAACACAATCTCCCCTCAATCCAATCACCACACCTTATCCAACTATCTCGACTGAACTTGAGGCATCTGCTATACCGGTAGACGAGGGCTCACTTTCTCCCAACCCTCTAGCCTCGAGATCAAATCGATCGGACTTGAAGCCTAAGAGATTCCCACAGTCATCAACTCTGGACTTGACCTTATTCTTCACCGTCAGAGCTTTGGATACTATCATTCAGTTCATCTACGCCTCATACTCGTCCCCTTATCTCGCGCTCCTCAAAAGATGCTCCGATATCATTCTATTCCAACTGTCCTGCTGGAGGATCATGTGGTGCTGGTTCTACAAGCCTCAACGATTACCGTATACGTATGTCAAATGGATTACCGCGTTGGCTGAAATGGACTATCGATTACTGAGACTAATCCGATTAGGCAAAGCTGGAGAATATGTCTACGGAAAGAAGCCTTTGAGTGATGACATTAGTGAGATGGGTAGGGCAATTGCAAGTAACATGGGACTTGAGCCGACACTGGGTGACCCTGAGTTCATTGATAAATTATCGTGTGAAATTGTCCATGGAAAGCTCGGAGCTTCTGAGAGCTGTCTAGTAAACTCCGGAAGAAGGTGGATGAAAGCTTGGAGACGTGGAATGGGTATATACTTGCCAGTGAGTGGGCAATTGATCATTATTTCAAAGACAGTCAATTTCGAAATCCTTAATATCTCTAAAATTCTGATCTAGGTATTCACTGTCCCGGCAATTCTTTTCAATCGTGAAAAGTGGATCAATTCTCCTATCAAGACTCTCTTNATCCTCATAGGCTCATCGCGCTCGGCGGCTTTCCTCTCCACATTTGTTGCGCTCACCTGGTCAGGTGTATGTATGGGTCGCTCCACAGTGGTTCATGACCTTTTGAATAGACTCAGTACGAGCCCGGTATCGACGACATACATGGATTCCAACTTCGCCCCGCAGGTTGGCAGCTTTCTAGCCGGGTGGAGCATCATAATCGAGAATAAAAAGCGGCGAGGTGAAATGGCACTGTATGTGGCTATGCGAGCACTTTATGCTGCCATTGACCAGATACTACCGGCGAGGTTACTCAAGAATATCAAGCGGCATCAATGGGTGTCAATTTGGGTCGAGAGATTGACATTTGCGTTGTCAATCGGTACCATTACTAGTGCTGTGATTGCATTTCCTGCCTCTTTTTGATCAGACTTAAGCTGACCGCGTCTCTGAACGGATTGGCACTGAACATGTGGTTTGTTTGCTCGTAATTAGGTCGTGCATGACTCCGTCCATGTTCGAGGTATTGTCAAAGGTATCATGACTTTTGCGGTCGGACCACACTGGCAACATCGATATTCTCGCTCTAAGATCCTGCCGATTACCCCAGCGCACGGAGAGGATGATAATCTTAGAGTACAGAATTCAACTACGTCGTGAATGTGGATTCTTTCTTGTGTATCACGAGACTTTTTCAGCTCAAGGAAAACTAACAGTGTAAACAAATCATGTTTCAGGAAATAGAAATGGGATTCCTTTCTCTGCGATAAATGTACCTCTTCACTAGTTTTCGAGACGTTTTTTACTGTAGAATTTGCTCATCTTCTTTCAACATGATGCGTTTGTATGGTGCGATGTATCATAGTTCTAGACTGCTATTCATACGAAGTCTGAGCGGACAGTATGATTGGAGAGACTGTCGATCAAGTCTGGCGCTTTGCACAATCATGCAGACCGCAATTGAATCATTAACCTGTGTTTCGAGGGTAAAAATTATGTGTCTGGCAATTAATGGTTCATGTCTTGGATTATCTTACACTATCAAACAAAGTCCTGTGTAGCATACAAACTGCATCTATCCAGACGGGGACTAACAAAATTACACAAGAGACATGACTGCTACGCTTGGATATATACAAGATATTTTGGGTCGCCACAGCTTCAAGCAAGCGCAGTTTCGGGGCTTAGCTGTCACAAGATAGACCCCCCGTTTCTCCTCTTTACAGGACTGGTTTTAGGTGCTATTCATGGAAATTCAGTCCTCTGTTTAGACCTGCAGATGCATTGTGCTTGTTGAGTAATTGGTGTCGAGTCTAAACAGCTTGGCCAGCACTTTGAGCTTTGTCCAGTGCTCATTCCCAGGAAGCTGTCACCTTCTGCAAAAAGGATACGTCAAACAAGTGATTAGTTTTCGGCCAGTGTGACAAATTCACAAAATTAAACACACGGTCTTGTATACCTCGAACTCATCTGGTGAGGTTGTCGATGGACTGAGCACTTCATCATCTTTCTTGTTGATGATCACATCTATGTCCTTCGGCGCTGACTCCGCGAACACCAGCCCGATACTGCCAGTAGAGTCTTCTTCACCAGTTACCGCTTCCGGCTCTACTTCATCCTGGTTATCAACTGATGGATCTTGAGCACACGGCTTAGGGGTGGGGATACTGTCTTCGTGACTTGGGAAGGCCATCGAGAACATTAAATCATCAACTGGTAGAGTTTAGGATTGTCGATGCATCAGTTGTATAAGGAACTGCGGCATTTCATCATATCATCATCAGCAACTCACCAGCCTCGATCCTACTTTGATCGTCCTCGATCATGCTTAAGAGCTCCACAGCCTCAACATGGTTGACATCATCTGACTTGATCTGCCGAGCATGATGGCTGCAAAGATTTTCAGCGTCAGTGTAGTCCTGCACGGCGAGCTCAACTCGAGTAACTTACATCAATTTTTCCATGTATCTTGCCCCAATACCCGCTATGTATTCCACTCCTGGAGTGTTAACGACTGCGTCTGATGGAACACGTTCTACCATTTTTTCACGATAAAGAGTGCGTCGTAGATGCGAGTCAATGATGATCCTCAAAACCCTCTGCACGATGTGGTCTGAGAGTCGAGTTGGGTTGTTGAGCTGTTGGCTAAGGATACCTATCGCGTCATTCTCTAGACGACTTTCTCTATCGAATAAGTTTTCGTATTCCAAGGTATCTTCTCGAGAACTGAATATTGGTCCGCCCTTTGGAATAGCTAAGCTTATGGCTGAGGACACAAGAGGAAACAAAACTAACAAATATTTCATAAGAGCTGGCATTATAACGGCGATTGAATAATCGGGGGTATCTCTGTTCTCAGTTAAATGTTGACACTTAGAAGATAAAATTTGGTAAAAGAAAAGCAAAGACGTTTCTAGACTAGAGAATTTTAGCTGCGACAACTGAACAAACACTGGGACTTCGATTTCTTCCCATTAGCGATGGGCTTTAATAGATACAGGTCCCAGCGGAAAACTGGCAATCAAGTCTAGTGCAGCCTCAGGTGCCCTAATGGGCGGTCTTGACAACCGTTGATCAAGATGAAGAAGGAGATTTCAATTCATGGACAAACAAGCATTATCACCTCAGAGTTAGACTCAATACCGAAGGATATACCCCGTGCTTTTCGTCGAAGCTGACTCTTGATAAGACGATGGTAGCAAAGACCTAGAGGCTAGTATGTTCTTGATCGACTTCGGTCCTGGGGATCGAGTGCCATCCGACCTCGGCATGGATCATAGTAAAGAGACCGAAGGAATGAGCCTCCTAGCATGCGTTGCAAGCAAGCAACCCTGGCAGCTTACGTGAGCTTGGGCGAGAGACTTGCATTCAGGTAGGCCTTGCAGTACTCGTGGACGGGATTCCAGTTCTACCCAGCTCAACGTCCTTCGTCTTATGTTCAGGACGCCCCCCCATAAGGCGGTGGAACATCAAATGGCGGGGGATTTTCATTTTTGTCTGAAAGTATTCGTGAGCTCAGTGGTGATCTGATCAGACCGGGGCATGTCGATATGTCAGGACGTTTTTCAAGGGGAATCCCGATTTTGTGTGTATTTGAAACATCCTTCCAGTTCCTTGTGCAGTCAATGTCCCCATGGCGACATCAGTGTAGAAGTACTATTTTCAGAGACTTGATCGCATCATCAGCTATCATAAGTAATCTCTTGTTTGATAAAGTTCAGCGAAACGCCAGTCCTCTCCATGATAGTCGGGCTTCGACGACAAGCAGGGGTGTAGCACAAGATAACGTGTCGCGATTGCATCGTCACTTGAATTCACCCTGATGCGACAATTCAGGCAGGTGAGAGCGGGGCTGGGTTTATGTTGTACGTCATCAAGTCACCTTCGCAACCTTCAACGTCGGCCACATTTCTTCACTGCCTGAACGAACGTTACATGCTACTCTCACTCGACACAGACGATTATTAAAACGAGACGTTCAGAACCTGGGCCAGGCTCTTCCATCCATCCATCATACCCTGTGACTTTATAGTGTTTTATATCTACAAATTCGTGTGCGCTCATATACCTCAGTTCTAAGCTACTCAGGCATCAATTCCTTTCTAGCATATAAATTTTCATTGAGCCTCCACCTACAAAATGACCATGCATAACAAATTCATGTTCGTATTATTCTCTTTGTCCTCCTTAGCGGTCACTACAATGTGTTTGGCGATTCCAAAGGAGACTCGCCTAGATGAGGTTCAGCGTTATTACAATCTTTTAGTCAACGAAAGAGTCAAGGAAGCCGAAGCACTGGATTTTATTCACCGAGAGCTCGAAGATACCACTTGGTACACGGCAGACGAATTCCAATCAATCGTGGAAGGACTCATCGAGTCTCATTTACGGCGCAATTATCTTCGTGAACAGATGATCGAGTACATGCCACTAGACCCAGTCCTGGAAACCGATGGCTTAGAATATCTAGAAGTGGTTGGTCGGAGATATACCGAAGAGACACTGTGAGTAAAGTAGATCTACGTCATCTTCGAAAATCTAATATTGAGACTCTTCAAATCCTGTAGCCACAGTGCAAGAGAGCTCAAATCATCTACTATCAAAGTTCCCGACGCTATGCATCACGCACAACAAATAGAGTCAAACCAAGATAAATTTACCGCACGTAAGTGACAAACAGCTCTTGTTGAAGTTGATTAAGAAGATGAATGAACTAAACAAAGCGCTTTCCATTGAGGCACGAAACAGTCGAGAACTTGTTGCTCAAAGTGGCTCTTCCAAGAGAAACATCCCCAGCAGATGGCCCTACTATTGATAATTTCATGGGTACAGAAGACTCGGACGTGCAAGCAAAAGAGTTTGACTCTAGTCCTGCGTCTTTTGAAGAAATCTTAAAAGCGTACACAGAGGAGACAGCCCATGTAAGGGAGGAGACAGTCCAAGTAAAGGAAACAGAGTACAGTATGATCACAACATCTAGAATCTCTGAGAGCGACGGGGAAATTTTCGAATCAACTTCAGAAACGATCGTTGACATCTCGACGACTGTGAGCTTATGTTCCCTGATTATGATTCTCGCGAGTAGACTTAATCTCTGACTAGGATCCCTTTTGATGATCCTTATTCCAGGAGACCGTCACTACTACTTGGTAATGAAACAGCAGCCACAAATTTCTCACACCGCCTCCGTCTGAAGGGGATTCTGTCCAGCTATTCCAAGCATGTATAAAAAATTGAGAAAGGGGACAATTGGAAGGGGCATCGTGTATATGTAAAAAAGCTATCAACTCACACCTTGGCTTTGGGCATTGTGTATATGTAAAATAAATCCATCAACTCACACCTTGGCTTTGCTTTGTCTCCTTTCAGGAATATCCCGTGCTGAGAGAATGAGTTTACCTCGTAAATGATGTGAGCATGCCCTGAAATGTGTGATTTTACCCAGGGGCCAGGCTCATTCTCCCTAAGAGACTAGGGATGTAATCCTGGCGCAAGTGGTTGAATTTGTGAGATATGATACAACTTCCATACACTGCAGATTTCAGAAGAGGCATGGAGATTATGATCAATGCTGCTATCATCTGACTGTAGCGTGTGGAAACTGTCAAAGGGATAATATGATACAGCTGTAGCAAGGATACTCCTCATGATCTGCACTGATGCAATTGTCAGACATATTTGCAGCACAACGCAACACTTTGAGCACGGTCTGAAACAGCATGGGCCTGCACTTGATGTGATGCAAAGATAAATAATATTGTGGCTCAATGGCATCAATGGTGCCGATGGTTGCCATGAGGTGGGGTGGAGTTGTTGATATAACCCTCAGGGTTTTGTAAATGTTACAAGTTATACATCGACACTGGCAGTAATGACCCGAAAGAGCTGACCTAACATTTTTAATGTTTATACTCCAGAAGGCACATCACAAATGTTATCCGACGGGAGACATGCATTAGATGGGAGTTCAAGGGGAATACTGTGTCTGGTTACAACTTGAATAAGAGTTGAGAAGGAATTCACGATTAAACGAATTGAAGAGCAAAATATCAGAAAAATCAGGGGATGTCAAGGAGAACAGAGCATCTTGCCCCGTGATCATGTTCAAATTGATTTCTTGTAAAGGTGGGGTGGGGATGAGAAGTTCGTGCGAACTGGAGAAGAGTTCCGGGGGTGGAGTCAAAGTCAAAGAAGCGGATGATGGCGACAGAAGAGATGATGTTGACGTGGAAGCTGATGAACTGGATACCGTCGGCGATGTCTCGTCTTTGTTGGACAACTCAGGCAGCACAGCAGAGTTAAAAAGTGGGCTCATATTCGAAGATCGTACAACACAATCCTCGAAAAGCGAATCAAACGAGGTCCGGTGAGAATTTTGAGAGAGACTTGAGCCAGATGAGACTGATCGAATCGATCGAGCATTGGAGCCATTCGATCCACTGCAGGCAACGGCGCGTGCGCAGGCGCTGATATCATCGATGGGCTTATCAATTTCGCATCCCCTTAGCCGCGGATCCAGCAAACTAGGATCCTGTAAATCCAAGTGATCAGCTTGGAAACGAGAACGGGCCTACACACGCGAGACTTACGAGGATGGAAGGAGTGCTCGAGTCTATTGCTGATAGGTCAGAGGTCGACATCCCTGTCTGACGGGTAGGAGCGCGTTTTTTATTTGACCGGCGTGCGCGAGCATTGCAGAACTGGAATAAAGAAAGTGGGTATGTTGCGACGCTTTGTTTTCCAAAAGGTGCAAACTCACCCAACGGTTGACTTGATCTTTGGAAAGTCCAAGGCGTTCCCCAACAAAAGTCTTCTCTGCCGGCGTCAGCTTATCGTCGTACTGGAGTAACTCGTGTAAGACAGACGTTTGGTGTTTAGTGAAGATATGTGGGCGTCCCTGACGTCGTCCACCGGCCGGTTTGGGTGCAGGGCGACTAGCTTCTGTAGAGTAAACAGGCTTCGAGAGAGAGTTGAAAAGAGAATCGAGCTGAAGTCGATAGAGTCGCTCGAACTCGCGAACCAACAGACTGATATAGTCTGATTTTGGCCGCGAACCCGCCGCAGGATCTGGCGTCGCTAGGATTTGCTGAAATGCGTCGAGAAAAGCAACCAGTATCATTTGCTCGATATCACGTATACGACGCGTCACTTGCAAGTGGTGCTCAGTGGAGTACAAGTTGAGCGAGCGAAGGCGATTGCTGATTACATCGTCGGTGTGATCAAAATTCAGTGAGGGTGGCGATACACTGAGGGAATTATTGGGCAGTGGGCGAGTGGAAAAACAGGTTTGCAAGCGCTTGACGAGCACTGCGCTGGAGCTGGCAACTGAAGACCAGAGGGAAACGATACGAAGAGACATAGTTGACGTCAAGGTAGCTCTAATCACGATGCTGATCAAGAAAGTGAGGGCTGGGCATGACAGTGACCTTTATGCATTTCCTGCAAGACGCAATTACACAAAGCTCTTGTGAGGATGAGCAAAGGAGTGCGAGCGAGTACAAATTGTCATATCAAAAGGCATGATATACCAAAGGGGAGAAGCAAGGGAAACTGGAGAAACCTCTTGCTCCTTTGAATGTGGTCGAACGAAAGGAATCCACTACGTACGAGATACGAACATATGGATAGCGAGCTATGGATTGAATGCGAAAGGCTGCGTCATGAATTTTGACCCCGTGAGGTCGCAGGCGGAGCGGGAGCAAAAATGGCCTCGCGTGAGCTCTTGCTGACGTGCGCCAGGCGCGCCGCTTTGTACCTTCATCCGCTAGAGCCTAGTCTAGCCTAGTGCGTCGCACAGTGCATCAAATTCAAGATCAGTTCAAACTTCATACCGTGTCATAATCAGCCATCAGAAAATCATCGAGTCGTTTGATGACAGAAATGAAAAGCTCATTATCATATGAAACATCCAGATTTCCACCCTGTTCCAATATATTATATCCAGATGCTACCGTGATATAAGGGGCACTAGCTACCCCTTCATAAATGGGTACGATGGATCTGAACTCTCGCATTTAGGCCATTGATGAATCTACTTGCATAGCTTGCATTGCATGGTGGAGTTCCGGTGGCAAATGACACATTCCCAGATCCTCATGAAAACACGGCTCGGCGCGAGTGATTTTGTCACAGCCGTTTCAAGAAAGATTGACGACTTTTTTGAAGAAAGTCGTCGCCGCAGCGAGCAAAACCCCGGGAGAAATCTCCCTTACAGGTTTTGTTTCTTCTGTATTCACCACAATAGCAGAGAGACAAA
>MWRL01027622.1:0-13876 GCA_002157085.1 Melampsora occidentalis | reverse complement strand
TCAAAATGGAAGTTAGGTATCAAGAATTTGATCGAGCTAGTACGCTTTATGAACGGATGATCGCCTGTCATCCTGATCCTAAGAATTGGATCAAATGGGCCAAATTTGAAGAAGAAAGACAAAAGATTGGTAAGTGATCAAACCGAGAAACAAAACGTTTGAGTGGTTTGATCACTCATGTTTGATATGATCGGATTCCTTTATTTGTTTTCTGTGAATTTGATCAGAACGTTCTAGGGAAATCTTTCAAATGGCTTTCGAATATTTCGGTGAAGAAGAAGATGATCTAGAACGAGCTCAAAGTATCTATACCTCATTTGCCAAGATGGAAAGTCGACATAAAGAATATGATCGAGCCCGAATGATTTACAAGGTAAATTTGATAGCTCGCTCCAATCATAAAACTATCAGTCTAAACTGAAAAGAAAACCTTTACTGGTGTATTCAGTACGCTTTGGACCGATTACCCAGGTCTAAATCAGTAGGACTCTATGCTTCTTATACAAATTTTGAAAAACAATTCGGTGATCGAGCAGGAATAGAAGCCACAGTATTAGGAAAACGACGAATCCAATATGTTGAGCCAAGCACCCGATTCTCTTCTGTTCAAAAATTCCAAAAGCTAATGTGATTTTCTTTTGATGATGTGATTGAGAAGGAAGAAGAATTAGCGAATGGAGGACAACTGAATTATGATGTATGGTTCGAGTATGCAAGGTTAGAAGAAAACGCACTGAAGAGTTGTGATCATGATGATCCTCAACAAGCTGTTTCAAGGATACGTGAGGTTTATGAACGCGCGATTGCTCAGGTGCCTCCTAGTGATGATAAACGGTAAGTAGGTGTGTTTGAATTCGGAAGCAGAAGAATGGTACGGTGTGATGTGAAATTTGGAAAGCTGAGTGTGTCTTGGGTTAAATGGATGTTGTAGGTATTGGAGACGGTATATCTTTCTTTGGTTAGGATATGCTACCTTTGAGGAAACAGAGACAAAGGTAAAGTTTTTTTTTCGGTGATTGTAAACGTCTTGGTTGGTTTGCCTGACTGGTTTTGTTGATTTGTGGATCTTGATATCGTATGATTTAGGATGCTGAACGTGTTAGACAGGTGTATGAAGCTTGTTTAAAGTTGATTCCTCATAAACGCTTCACCTTTTCAAAGGTTTGGGATATGTATGTTGACCAATTCGATCTTTAAGAACTTCAATAAATAAACATTTTTTGATCAATTTAATCTTTCCTTTCATATTGCTATGGTGTGTTTAGGTATGCTCATTTCGAGTTACGTCAGTTGAATTTGGATAAAGCTAGGAAGATTATGGGAACTGCTATTGGGTTGGCACCTAAACCTAAATCCTTCAAGGTTCGATCGGTCTCTTCATCCTCTTTTCCAGGTTCTGATCGTCTTAGAATGAAAAACGTAGTCCTGATGATTTCTTTATCTCCATAGGTTTATTTGGATATGGAATTACAGCTTAGAGAGTTTGATAGGTGTCGAAAACTGTACGAAAAGTTCTTAGAAGTAAGTACTTATACCCACATTTTGTAGAAAGTGCTTTACTAATGAAATACTTTCTTGAATTAGTTTGATCCAACTTATCCATCAGCATGGATCCAATTCGCAGGATTAGAAAGAGGGTTAATGGAAGTTGATCGAGCAAGAGCGATTTATGAGATGGCGATTTCTCAAAACGATTTGTATGATCCTGAATGTGTTTGGAAAGCTTATATTGATTTTGAAGAAGAAGAAGAAGAATGGGATCGAGCTAGGAAGCTTTTTGAAAGATTGGCTTTGGCTAGTGGACATGTGAAAGTTTGGACTTCTTGGGCTAAAGTAAGATTTCTCATTACAAACCAAAACTTGTTAGATTTTTATTTCGTACTGATAAAGTTACTGTTGTTTTCTTAGTTTGAGATTTCAACTGCTAAAGCGATTTCAGATAGGTACCTTGGTCTTGATGAAGATGAAGAGGAAGAAGATGAAGGTGAAAAGGTTCCAGTTGAAAAAGATGAAAAAGCAGCTGAAGAAGCTAGAGTTGAAGGCATTAGATTGGCTCGAGAAGTGCTTAAGAGAGGGTATGAAGATATTCGAAAACGATGGAAGAATGAAGTTGAGGGACCTGTGAAGGATAACCTTAAAGAACAGGTTCGATCAGTTTTTCCTTTTTGTCTCTCTAAAGCGTTTCCTAGTGGCTTTTGTTGACATTCCTTTGGATTTTCTATGACAGCGTTCGATTATTCTGGATCATTGGAAATTACTTGAGGCTGAGATTGGTGATCCTGCTTCCATGGCTAGAGTTGAAGCCATGATTCCAAGACCCATGAGAAAATGGCGTAAAGTAGAAGGAACAGGTGATAAAGAAGAATGTAAGTAGACAAAATCAATCAAAAGTTTCTTTCATGATTGTGAAGTTTGATTGAATTGAAACTGATTGATTAAATTGAAACTGATTGATTGATTGGTTTTTTTTGGATGATAGATTGGGATTTAGTATTTCCAGATGATGAAAAGGAAAGAAACCCAGGTACATTCAAGTTGGTGGAGATGGCACATGCTTGGAAAGCTAAACAACTTGAGATCCAACAAGTTAAAGAAACTGAATCGAATCATATCATGCCTACTATCACTATTACTGCTGATTCACCTGCATCCGATGCTTAGAAGAATGTTGAGTCTGTTCAAAAGTGTGACGCTGTGTTGATAATTAGTTGTACGGAAACGGTTGTTGGGTTATGAATATTTGGTTGTGAGGAGAAATGGAATATAGAGCAAGGTAGTTTGATTGCGTTCAATGATCATCGGGTTTAATGAAGTTCTTTTGCGGATTTGTATACTCTTGGTACAAACTTGAAGAGGTTGAAATGGATGAAAACTGCAAAGTGTGTAAAATGAATAAAAGAGATGTTTTATTCGAATTGTGATCACTTTGAAAATCTCCTAATTGCCTTCTCGCAATCAATGAGAGACATTCGAACTCTTCAATCGAGTGTTCATCGGGGCCCTTGATGACATTTTTAACCCCGGAATCTCTTGCGCAATCTTCGTGCTCTCACCTCTCTTCTTTGGTGATTCACCACATCCTACGGATGCGCCAATCGCCGGGCCAAAAATTCCTCTCGATGTACGGAAGAGACTGGGTTTAGTTTTGCTTTCCTGCCGCACCCGAAACGTCCCCACTTCATATATATTATGGTGACATATATGGGATGTCCACACATGAGTCAAGTGTGGAGGTTTCTGAGCAGTAAAGGGTCGCCCGGCCACAGATCTCCAAAGGCCACAAGCAAGCTCTCAATCTTTGCCGCGTGCTTCGGGATTCAGACGGCTTTCGCATCAGTCAATGTCCAATGCAAAATGTTGAACGGGCTTTCTGATTTCTTGTCTCATAAGTCAGGTATACAGACTGACTCTCTTGTGGCAGGGAGTGGTAGAGCTGGTTTGGTTGGACACTGAGCCATCGACACTGATCGCAAATATTGTGATTCTCGAACGCCGAGTACTGTATAGGTTTCCACCATCGTTCATACTATCTTTCTGTGAGCTCTACCTACCATGCCTTGGCGGTGAGGTTTGGAGGCGAGCCCATAATGCAATGCAACAGGCAAACTTGAAGTCAGACAGCCTCAGGCTTGAACAATCAGAATATGAATGTGAAGCTGGAGATGATAGATTGATGGCTGGCTGCCCTGAATGTTGACTCAAGATAGCTTCTGATCAATTTCCTATGTGCCTTCTATCCTGCGAATAATGATCAGCCCATATCACCAGATTTGTCATGGATGATGGCTGTTATAGCGCAAGGAAATATAAACTGACCTTTCCTTTGAATATGCAATCATCCTTAGCTTTCCTATCATTTTATCTTACAGAGGATATACAACCTGATTACCACGAAATTATCATCTCAATTCATCATGTCTAGCTTTTTCTCTACCTCCACTGTCTCCACTTCACCATCTCAGCCGTACTTTCTCATTCACCTCCTCTCATTGGCATCTCAAATCTTCATCAACATCACCGTTGCCGTCACGTCACCTAAAACTATCAAACAATTTCTCTTCCCAGATAACAACACTGCATACTGTCAATCTGAACTTTTTAAATCGAAATTACCAGTCTCGGCAATGAAGAACTTTGATATCACCCTCTTTCAAATTTTCAACCCGTCTTCCACTCAACTCAATTTCCCTCTGAATGTATGTCTCTTTACTTTTGTTTTTACTGCTTTCCATGAATCCTTTCTAATTCTTTGCGTCCCTAATTCCATCTAGCCCCTCTGGCTATCTCAACTCCTACTATCAACTGACCCACTCGCCAGACCCCTCTTCTCCATCCTTCAACCGGCCGTTTACTTGGTCCTCAATCACTTCCGCTTCTTTGCGCCCTCCACCATTCTCTTCCCTCAAGCTTGCTTTTCATCTGTTCAACAGTATGCAAGGGCTTGCTATTATCGCCTATTCACCATGGCGCGCATTCAGGTAAATAACTCCTACTTTTTCACTTCATGTGATTCCCTTTCTCCAAGTTCAAAAGGATAAACGCTAATCACTTTTGCTCTATAAAATTAATAGACGCTCCTCGGATCTTCTCGCTCACTCAAAGCAATCCGCACATCTACCAGCTACCGTGCATCAAGATTAGCCGAGCCATCTGACCGGACAATTCAGCACGACCACACACTCCCAATCGGCTTCAATTTGTCTCAATCAACTCTTCTGCGACCTTTCAAGTCGCCATCACCAATCCTCATTAGAAGGACTTACCCACCTTCTGATTTTTACCTACAAACTCTCACCGATCAAGCCGAGTCTCGAAACCTTCAGCCACGCTACACTGACCCGGAAGATTACCTTGATCAACCCAATCGCAAGCGACGATCTTACCTCGTGAATGCATTTAGACAACGGATCGCACGGCACGCCGCTAAGACACGCGTGGTTGACGATGAGGATGATTTTGGACCGATTGATCCTAGTTGGCTTTGAAGGCTTTCTTTTCTCTTCTGTTGTATCTCTTCCTAAGGAAATGTAAATAAACACACTTTTATTCTCACACTTCTCCCTCTTGAGCATCTCATCTTAGTAGTCTTCTTCTTGAATCCCTCTTGTAATCACATTTGTTTCTTTGAATTACTTCTTTCTTGATTATCTTCATCTATTTATCTTGTGTAGCACCGAATCTTCAGATTTTCAGAGTTAGTTCAGTCAGAGCAGATGAAAGAATTCAAACAAGGCTACTTGAATGTCCTTGTCCTTTTTCATCTCAATTAAAATCATTCAACTTTGTTATTTTTAAGCATACTCTGCAACTCAGCTCTTCTACCCAAGCAAAGCTGGCTGTTTCTCTGATAAATTTTCTAAGCTAAGCTGTTTGACCAATTTTATGCCAAAACTTATGGCACCACACTCTTGTAGAAAGATGCAACTGCAAAATGTCAGAATACATGTTTCCGGGTGCAGATGTGCACCGTCAGAAAACGCATGTTATTCTGAACCTGACTGGGCTATGTGGAATTCCGGTGATAATCTGATGTTACTTTCCTTGATGGGTTCGAATTAAATTGCTTAGGCAGATGCTTGTGACCCAATCTTCAGTCCTGGCACTACACATTTAAGTCAATATTGGAGGAGATCAAGAAGCTCTAAGTCCCCATAAGTTTGCATCCCGATCTTTCAGTGTGGCCGTAACCATGGGCCCATTGCGTCGAGTGTTTAACTCATAAGAACCCCCGTTATTGTAACATTTAGACTGGCCCGGGATATCATCCGATCAAAGAAATCGACAAAGAAGGTCGTACTTTGTGAATGTATAATGATATAGGCAGCGCGCATGGAATTGGATGCTAAATTACTTGTGGTGGATGATGATGACAATTACGAACCTATTGATCCCAATTGGCCCTGAAGTATGTTTGTACTTTGTTTGTAATCATGATTAGATGGCTTTCTTGACTGAATTCTTTCATTTTCCATCCAGAATCAGCCTTGTAAGTTTTTTTTGGAAAATATCAAGGTAATCAGTGGAAAGATCCTTTATTTAATGTCATACAAAATCTCGATGATTTTGCGATATAACTGGAGGAGATGAAGGCATCAGCCAAGGCAGTGCCAGTACTTGTGATATCTTTGCCTGTTTTCATCTCACTGACACTGACAGTACTGAGAGGTTAGGAAATATTCTTTGCAGGAAGATAGTGAGGAATAAAGGGAAGTAAGCAGTTTTAGTCTGCAAGACATTGTTCAAGCGCGGATCAAGTCGAGATTGTTTGATCTTTGTATCAAGGGTGTTGATGTATGCGCAATATGCTTAGAGCGAGGGTGAGTTGAGATGAAAATCAATCAGTAGTTCACAGCATGAAGTGCATACAACAACACGGTCAACTCAAACTCAACACTTTCACTTTCACTTTGATTACTTTCACTTTTACCATCAAATCAACTTCTCATTCAATCAAAACCAGCTCATCACCAACACAGACAATCAAATCTACCTTGGATTCATCACACTCGAACAATACCCAAACTGAGCGCCTCACAATATCATGTCATCCAAACGATCAAAATCAGGGAGAGCTACAAAAAAATCCCATTCAATTCAGGAATTATCCGATTCAAGCGATCAAGAACCAAGGACAAACTCAAGTCTCAAACAAACTGCTTCAACATCAAACTTAACTGCTTCATCTTCAGGATCATCAGATTCAGATTCACCTCGAGCACGCAAAAAAGCTAAAAAAATCACAAAACGAGGTGTTAACTTTGGTATATCAGATGATGAATCAGATATCGACTTTGAAGAAGATCCTACTCGTGCAGCTCAAAAGAAATCTCTTGCCGAACACGCTAAGAGGCGATTGAGTGGAAAATTCGGGGCTCGTCGTAGTGTTAATGGTCTTAATCGATCTGTCTCTATCAATAATAATATCGACCAGGCAGCAACACCTCAGAAATCCCTCAACAGTTCTGTTAATCGCGGTTCACCAATGTTAGAGGCGAACGCTCCTACGGGTGGTGGTGCCCGAGTTGGAGCTTTAGCGCGTGTGAGAGAAAATCAAGCTCGGAACGCGAACAGGGGTAGTGGTGGACTTCAAGGTATTGGAGGGGAAAACAAACTGGTCATCAGTACAGAAGTGATGAATAACAATTATGATGAATGGATGAAGATGGCCACAGATAATGTACATTCAATTCACATTCCACCTTTCAGCAGTTCATGACACAATCTGATATCTCTTTGATCGAAACTTGACGCGTCTATCTCATCACATATTCTCACAAATTGCTCGCGTCTTCTTAGAAAATCAACGTTAACAATACTTGGTCTTTTGCTTTAATTGACTACTTTCACGATATGTCCCTTCTACGCAATCCAGAAGCTCAAGGAGGTATCAATTTTCAGAAAGTGTGTATTTGTCGGTCCATCTACCTCTTAATCTTTGATTTAAATTGAGTTTCTCCTTTCCACCTTCAAAGGCCTCTTGTACACTAGATGGTTGCGTTAAGATTTGGACATCTCGAGTAGACAGTGTGGCTACTGAGACAGGAAAGCTTTTATCAGGTCTGGCAGAGGAGGCAAACAGTAAGAATGTTTTCGTATCCAAAGCTCCTATCCGAAATCAACAGACGCTAACCTGGTATAACTTCTGTAGACCTGGCTAACAATCTCGATGGCAATTCGACCGATGAAGAGATGGGTGAAGATACCGTGACAAAGGTGAAAAAGCCACGAACTCGAACTGCAAATGCGAATTCAACATCTTTAGTCGACTTCAATGACAAGATCAAGGTTAAAGATCTTGAGCTCGAATTTACTGTCGATCCACTGTTCAAGAAAACGTGTGCTGATTTTGATGAGGGTGGCCCAGGTGGTATCCTGTAAGTATATGATTAATTCAAAGTTTTCTACCTGCTCCCAGTCTGATATTTAGCTGTCCCACGACTTTCATAGTATGAGTCATCTAGCGATCGATAGTACCATGACCATCGTCTTCGATGCAAGTGGTAAGTCGCTGACCGATCTCCCGGACGACGACAAAGACGATGCAGTTCAGGAAGAAGATGAGCAGCCTAGGATTGATGTCTCCAAACTCAAATGTATGATTTCTTCCTCGATCTTCTCTTTTCTTGATCACCGTCTCAAATTCTGACTCGTTTTCCTATTATCCAGCCTCCTTCTTAGGATCACTTGCTTCATTCCAAGAGCGTACAATATGTCCATGTCTCGCCAATTTCAAATTCTCGGCAACAGATTCGGTCCAGTGTTTTGTGGATCTAGCTGCTCTTGCAGAAACAGCAGAAGAACCGCCACCGAATGATCAACCTGGAGGTGGAGGAGGTGGAGATTTTTTTGATTCGGGATATGATCCTAACTCGGCTGACATGGATTTCGCCATGGGTGATGGGGTTGGAGATGATGATGATGATGAAGGAGGTGTCGGGATGATGTCTACATTTAATGCGAACAAGATGCCTAATGAGAGAGATATGGTGATGGCGTTGGTAGATGATTCAACATCGACAAGTCGGATAGGACAGAGTACTATGGCTAATGAAAGTAGTGGTATGTTTGATTATTTCGACAAAAGCCTCAAGAAGATGTGGGCTGGTCCTGAGCACTGGAAACTGAGACGAACAGTCACCAAAGCGCGTAAGTGACCCTCACTTTGAAGAAGCGGTCAGCTTTCTTTGGAAATACCAAATCTTACTAATGCTTTGATTGAATTGATCTATCTTTAGGTGATGAAGAAGGACAATCAACCATGACGCGGACAAAACGAGAGAAAACAACTTTTTCGTTTGATTTCACCCAGCCTTTGGCCACCAATCGTAAAACGATTTTTCAAACAAGCACAGTTCCATTAACATTACCAGGATACAAACCACCTAAACCAAAGTCACATCGCAAGATTATCAAGAAGATCAGTGGCAGTAAAAGCGTGGCAGGAAGTAAACAAATGATGGAACAGCACTGTTTGCCTGATGATATGCATTTTAATGCTTCACAACTTTTACGATTTGACATGAAACCTAAAGCAACGGTAGATTCTTTCTCTCTACGTCTCGCTTTTTTCTGATATGAAGCTGATTCGAAAATTGGTTTGGTTGTAGTTCACTATGAGAGTTAAATCTGGAGCGACTCAACAGAACTCATCAAATGCTGAGATTGACGAAAATTATTGGGCTCAGACTGCAGCGGCAGCAGCAGCACAAAGTACATCAGCAGACCAAACTGAAGAAGGTAAGTTTCAATGATTTTTCAAACTAAAAGAAACTGTAACTGATTTCAATTTTGTTTAATAATGAACTCATCTAGGAACAAATGAAGACATACCATTTGCAACTCAGTTCTTTCAAGATGAAGGAGATGATACGCCCGATTTTGAGGAAGAATTTGATAATCCAGTTGGACCCTTACCCATCACACCATCAATAGAAACCACAATCGAAGTGAAAGAAGTAGAAGAAGAAGACTTGATTGCAGCCACCCAAAACTTAAATACAAGAGTTAGACCTGAGTTCATTAGTTATGCTAAGAAGGCTAAACGGGTGGATGTTAAGAAGTTGAAAGAGAACATTTGGAGAGAGTTGGAGGTGTTGACAAAAGATTTAGAAGCTGAGAAGATGGTAAATAATGTAAACATCATTTATTTTTCTTACCATCAACTGACATGAGTTTTTTGTATTATTGTTTTATAGGATGATGAACCTGAGAATAGAACCGAAGCAAATGAAACCGATCCACTTTCAATCAACTCCGAAAAATCCAAAACGTTTACCAAAGTGATTGGAGGCTTACAAAAACTTTATCCGAAAGAAAAGATGGAAGAGATCTCCACTTCGTTTTGTTTTATATGTTTATTACATCTTGCGAATGAAAAAGGGTTGAGTATTCAATCTAAACAAACTTCATTCGACAATCAAAATAAGAATTCTAATGATGATGATGATGAGGATGAGGATGGGTTAGAAGTTAGAAGGTTTGTAGGTGGTTTAACCGAATTGAAAGTTATTAGAGAAGAATAAGTGGTTTTAGTCGGGGGGGGTTTGTATATGTGCTTTTTTTGTTGTTTTGTTTTAGGTTGATGTCTTCTTTTGGTTTTGGATGTGCATACATACGTATAATTTGTAGGAAGGAAGTGATGGAAAAAGATGTGTATAATGTTTTTTGGTTTTTTGGTTTTTTGTTGTTGTTGTTTTTGGTTCATTAGGTTTTCAATCGAAAATCTAAGCATATTTTTTCTAGGAAACCGATCATTTTGAATAATTAAGTGTTTATGAATCTTATTGTTGTGTCACTCGATCAAGACAAATGCTCCTAAAGTGAAATGGGACTCGAAGCCTGAGGGACGGCGGGAAGACAAAATTTCATCCGAAAACTATGTACTAGAAAGGATTTAGAGTGATTGATTTGCATTATCTGATGGAAAACCGTTGATAATGGGATGGATGAATGATTATAAAGTGAGATCAAATTGAACAAAGTTTTGGAGTAGTATTCCGAAACTTACATGAACGGTAAAGAGCAAAACGCGTCATAAGGGTCAGAACGAGAGCTGAAGAAGTTTTACCTCGTACAAATTAGAAAGCACGCGTCTTTCACAAAAAACACAGCGAATCTTACAAAGCCCATTTTGCCTGCTCCGACTCCCGTAAGTCAAAACACACGTTCCAACTATCATAAAGGTAATGAAGATAAGCCATCTGTGATTGTCGGGTTTTTATGAGGTGCTGTGTCTTTCGGACTCTCGGAGCTTGCTTGACACAACTCCGAACTTCGCTATAATAAATAACAAGTTTATTATCCTAAATACTAATTATCCAACCCATCAGTGCGCTTAGAGTACTCTAAAAAAGTACCTTACCCTCACACTGAGAGGCTTGATTTAAATAGTATCCATCACAATTCAATTAAATGTTTCCAGAGACCAGTAGTCCCGTTTATCAACAAAAACAAAGATAAAATGGATGTTCTACAAATGGCTTCCTCTTGTATATACTGTGGTGAAATACCTCTGAAGAGTTTAAAGTTTCTTAAGTCTTTGGTTTGAAGTGGACTCAAGAAAAGTAGAGTCTGAGACCAACAATTGTCCCAACAAAATCTTGGGTACAAGGGAAATGGTTCCCAAAGTTTGCAACAGTGCACTTGAGTGATTACACATTGATTGAGAGCCTACAGTGAATCAGTGTTGTATTTATATGTTGCATGTAGGAAGCCAATTCCCAAGGAATTTCACTTGTCTGTGCCAAAGGCATCATCAACAGCTCATCCTCAGGAAGAATTCATTCATAGTCACATATGACACCTTTGTATTTGGAAGAAAAACTACAAGAGTTTTCCAAAAGAAGCCTCATACAACACAAAAACCATTCAACAATTGCAAAGTCCAACAACACCTTGTGAGTGGTGTGGGCCTGACAATATCCAGCTCTTGAACAAATTCACCAAGTTGGAGAATAAAATCAAGGCTCAACCAATGATAATCCACGTTACAGTCTTGTTGTTTGTGTCAAAAGCTTTCTCTTCTCATTGAAGCTTTCTTTGTTTCACACATTGACAACTTCTCATTCCTATTATCTCCAGTGTTGCCTTACATAGATATCTTAGACTGAGACTTTTGTTTGGTTTGTTTCTTGATCAGGGATCCTGTGAATCACATAGGCTTAAGGGTAACGCTGAGATGCTTGATGCGGATTGATTTGTTATGAAACACATTATTTATCAGAGAACAAGATGTGATAGTGAAGATATTAAAACAAAATAACAGGTATTGGGTTGATGATTTTGAGGATATGATGAACACGGTAAGAACCGTTTTAAGGGGAATCAAAGAGATGATACAAGTGAGAGAAAGGAATAACTTGTTGAGCTTTGATTAACAATAGAATTGCTCTTTTCCCAAAAACAAGTAAACAGATAAACCCAAGATCAACATCACAAAGAAAAATATAAATAGTGTAACGATGAATGAGATCATTATAAACACCGCAAGCCTCCTCTAAAGAACCTAAACAGAAAGTAGCACGCAAAGACCGATGTTCCAGAAGAAACAAAGTTGAATGATATTGTTCCCGAACATGAGACCATGATCAATACCAAGGAAAACGAAGAAAAAGAATAGCTTACAGTTGTTTAAGAGAACAATTTAGCAAGTACTCCAATGATGTCACCGATGACTCCTGCAATATCAACCGCCTTGTTCCAACGTTCAGCGCGCTCTTTAATGGCTTTCATTTTAGACGATTTTGGGAACATGTGTGCGTAAAGAGGAAAATAGGTTATACAAAGTTGATCGAAGGAAATGTTCGGTTTAGATTCTTACGTATTTATGATGATGTTTTACAGGAAAGAGTGGGTTTGTGTTTAACTAATTTATTGGTTTTTTGAGATGATGGAAAAGAAAGAAAATAGATCGATCGGTTGGTACTCAGGTTTTTATAGTCAATCAGATCGAAGTAAACTTATTTAGAAGCAAAAAAAATAAAAAGCATAAGAACTGTGTCAATCAACATAACACAGCCGAATGGTCACGATAATAATTTAACACAGTATATCCTCTTAATGAGCCATGCAAATTTGAAAGACGGTTTACTAATTTGTCTGAAGATGAATTGCTGGTGTTATGTTCGAGTTGAAATTGAAGAGACAAGGAAGATGATAAAAGAAAATGTGAAGCATTCTGATTTGCATTTTATTTCGTACAAAATAAACCTTACAAACCTCATTGAGATTTGCTTGGTAAACAAGTTGGGCAAAAGCGAATCGGAAAAATCATCAGACGAAATTATGTAACACAGTAGACGTATAACGATTTGAACACAGATCGTAATGTACGAAAAGACTTGTCAAGTTATGTATAGCTGAATCCTTTATCAATCATCATCATTCACCAAGTCTTTTTTTCTTCTATTCGGATTCCTTCACAGCTTCAATTGTCTTTTCATCCACCAGCTGTGTCATTATTTAACGGTCAATTCATCAAAGCTTGCTAACAACAACTTGATAAATGATCTCACTAGTACTCGAAGGGTGGGATAAAGGATTTCCTTGAGTTCATGCTTCAAAGCAGTCATGCCAGTCATAAGCACACAGATAGTCATACCACCTCAGTAAGCACACATTATACCAACAAAGAATCTGTATGATGATATGTGGTTGAAGTACTGAGTGATCGATCGTTCAACTCAAGGAACCGAGTCTTCAAGCTTCAATTTATGCCATGAAGATCCGAGTTATAAAAAAAAAGATACACACACACACAAAGAAAAACAACCATACTATTGAAACTGGAAGGAAATCATAAGTGAAAACAAATCATCAAACATAAATTTTGTTTTCCTAATATATGCACATTTTAATGAAACTTTGCACTGGGAATCAGATATCAAGTGGTACATATGTAGCATAAAAGCAACATCAATTTTTTTTCTATATGTCTCTTTCTTTCTTTCTCCAACGTACCAATGTGTTTTTGATTCTTGGGGTTTTTGAACAGATGTGAGCATTTTTTTTAGAAGGAAATCTCTTTTAAAGAATTGACAACGATTGCTAATTTTTTGATTGGTTGAGGTACCTATTTGATCCAGATTAGTGTACTTTTTGAAGTAGATTACATTGAAAGAACAGATCCAATGGAAACATGATCTACCAAAATAGTCTTCTAAGAGAAAAACAAAATATCCTACACACTCGTGATGATGATATGATGAGATTCAAGCCAGTTTTTGGCAAAAAGCCCCGGCAGATCTCTCGCCATTGTTTTGACATTAGGCGTATGTCCCTCGCTGGAGCGGACTCGTTTGGCCAGCGAGGGACTTGATTGAATTTGGCTTTTTGCTCACTTTTGCCCATTTCCAACAATTCTCGAATGCTCCCAAGT
>KZ148265.1:0-17077 GCA_002157085.1 Melampsora occidentalis | reverse complement strand
CATGGTGTGGTGTTACTGAGCACCGGGTTTTTCCAGAAGTGGTTGCGGAGCGCTGGCGCCGCAATGTATAGCGGTGCAATTGTGGCACCCAAAACCACTATGCAACCGCACCACAACCGCAATATGATGCACAGCGCTTGCGGTATTGGTTCCACATCCTTGTGTGACCATAATGGCAGTGCCAATCCAAGTCTTCATCATTGACTGCAGGTGGTGCACCAATAGTAGTTGCGTGGCTAGTTACAAGAGGTTGGCTTGGTTGAACATTTTGGTTCTTGGGTAGCATGTTCAGACAATTACATGCCGCAGCCTGCATTACAGGAACAGTTCAACAACAACCTTTCAAAAGAGATGATACAACTCCTTCACATGGGAAACAAGTCTTGATCTTTCCAATCTCAGCTTTCCAAGAACCATCTGAATTGTTGATTTGCAGTATCAAAATGAGAGTGCTACTGGCCAGCGGAGAGTAGGAATTGTTTGATATTGCTATTGGTTTGCCATCATCCCCTTTGACATGCATTGTACCTGCATGCAACAAGAAAGCCTTAGGTGCCTTTGTCGCTACTGAGATGGGAATTGGCCTGGGTAAAGCATGGACATCAGTTAAGTGTGTGAGGTTACCTGTTAGTATTACCATGTGAGTGACACCAGTATCACTCACACCATCATCTTGAGTATCCCATAGCTCCATCAAGGTACCTTCAGACACCCAGATGCCCTCAGGTAACAGTACATTGTCACCTTCCACTGCAGTTGCATTAACTTCAAATTCCGCACCATTCACATTGACCAGATTCCAGGTGAACAACTGTGAAGGGGCGGTGTCATTGGTGTGGGCGCGACTGGATGATGGTTAAGGCGCAAGAGGTTGTTGAGTGCCTGAATGATTCCACAGACATATGTCTGACCAATGACCAATTTTGTGGCACACAAAACAGGGCAATCTAGTGTACAGGGATGCAAGGAATTCAGAAAGAAAGCCAGGCGCAGGGGGCACTATTGTTGGAGTGAGTTGAAAAGTCCTTGAGGGGTATTCAATTGGTACTGAGTCTGTAGAGTTTGTGAGAAGACACATCTACCTTGCAACAAGGCAGCGGACCAATATAATACACCAGTATGGCCAGCTCCACATTGATTAATGGTGGGCGGGACGTGGAACACATTGAGGTCTAGTTGACTGAAGGCTGGCGTAATGGTGCCGGCTTGATGAACTTGCTTTTCGGCACAAAGGGCCTCTTTGGTTTTGTGAGTAGTGATTGGGTTGGTAGGTGTTACTCTCAAACGGGTATTCAAAGTGTTGTTGAAATTTTTAAAGGCGTTTCCATGACCCAGTTGGTACAAAACCCCAGTGATGGTGTCCTTTGTCCATTCAAAACCAGCACAGTTGAGATCAGCAATGTTCTGGTTGATCTTCCTGAAGTAATCCGCAATCTCAAAGATGTTTTCGTACTTGACCTGTAGGACCTCCTTTCATGTAGCTATGTGACCACTATGACTAGGAAAAAAGGACAAGGCATGAATTGTACAAATGGTGTCTTTGGCTGATCCAGATGGACAATGTTGGACTTCAAAGGGTACAACTAGCTCAATCATGGAAAAAACAATCACATCACCATCAGAATTGGTGACTTTCATGTTGTCCTTCAGGAAATAGTTGATGGTCTTGGTGACCTGGTCCACACATTGACTCATGTACTGAGGTTTGAAGTCATAACTTTGCCCTTGACTAAGAAATCTTCACTGAAGATCTGGTATAAGAAAAAAAAGAAAGATGATTGGAATTGCACAAGGAAAGTCCTGTCTCTTCCATGGGACCATGATAATGCACTCGCCTTGAATGCTTGCATCAAGACAATCAGTCTGTGAGCTTGATGATCCTAGCTGTAATCTTTTTAGTGAACTCTTGATTGATTCATCTTGATGAGTCAAGCAAGTTTTAATCTTTATTGTGCTGATGAAAGACCCCTTGCAATCCTAAACCTTGGATTTTATTGCATGTCATCTTGATTGGATTGATTTTGATTTTGGGTCATATGAGCTTTGGGCTATCTGGCCTACATAGTGCCAAAGTCTAAGCCCAAGAGAGTTGTACTCACAGATCAAGGCAGTCTTAGAGTCTGTCTGGAATAGGCTTGGGTACCTGGCCAATGAGTTTTCTGTGGTGAGCATTGGGTGTAGCACTAGCCTAAATGGTACCAGTTGCTGACAGCTGGTACTTGCACCACCTTTGTAAGTGGCTTGGAAGTCAGCATCCAAAATGACCTTGGATGTCAGTCTCAAGTTAATAGAAGACCAAGAACCCAAGAGATTTCAATGAGACAGAAAAACCATCCTTCATAAATTGGCTTTTGTGCTATAAACAATGAGAACACAACATCAACACCTCCTGCTGTGTTGTGTTGCACAACAAATGCTGGACAATTTTCAAATTTGCTGCTGCAGCAATGTCATTGCTTCTTGTATCCCACACAATTCAGTGGGGTAAGATAATTTTTCCCCATCACTAATGCCTTGGTGCTTCTCTGTGGGACTGTCATTTGAAGCCACCTCAGACAATGCCTTCTTTATTGATCTGCACTGATAAAGACACCTTCATTGATGCCTGTGGGCCCACACATGCAACCTGCAGTTACAATTCATGCACGCAAGCAGATCTGTACTTGCAAGCATGATACCAATTGCTCCAGAGGCCAAAGATTGGTACGGTGTAGGGGTTTGTCATATTCAATGAGATATGATGGCACATAGTGGTGGAAAAGGGTGTGCTTAGCCTTGACCAATGTTCCAACTTCCAACCCACATTCTCTTCTGGGTGTTTTGGTGAACTGCGATGCTTTTGACTGAGGAAACTGAAGCATTCAGATGACACATCAAGTTTTTGTCAGATCCGGTGTACTCTCCACCATCTGTGCAGCAAGATTATATACGGTTAAAAAGATAGGGTACATGGCAGTGATAAGTCATATGTTACACATCTATTGCGGTTGTTCTTTGAAGAAAACATAGCAGGCGGGAGACATAGAACTAGAAAGATGAAAGGTCGAAAAGATCGGATCAGCACCAAGTAGATATAAAGATGAGATAGCAACATGATCAGCACGAGAACTGTAAAATCTCAATACCCATGTAAGATCGATGCAGTCATCACGAGCAGTAGAGGGAGTTCGTCTAGCTCACGAGTTTGCAAGCCAAGCCGCTATGCTTTGGGAACAACCAACGGAATGAGATTGAAAGATGCGTTATCCAGATGCCAATGATGTGACGGAAGGCTGGCAAGCCGCCCAATCAGCAAAGTGCGATGTTCATGATCATTCCACATGTCGAGTATCACCGTATCTTCGTTTCAATTCGCGATACCTAGCCAAAAATATCAAGGCCTCGACTTCTTTCCTAATCCATTGAGCTTTAGCCACCGCCCTTGCCAATTCATCTTCTTTTGTTTGTTGATCTTTGATTGAGTCTAGTCGAGACATTGTTGATCTAAAACATTCACGAGTCTTTCTGGCCAATTGATAATTTGGATCCGGATGATGAGGTGAGAGTTTGATGAGCTCTTTATAGACTTTTCGAGCTCGATTTCGTAATAGATTTACACCAGGCATGGTTTGAGAAAGTTGAAAGATAATAGTCTGTTGGGATCCCGTTGATGATTAGAAGTCGAAGTGGTCTGATGTCATGAATCTTGAATGGCAGTTTGGATTTAAAAGCAGTTGCTTCAGAAAATACATTACCAGCAACTGTAGTTTTGACTTCTGTCTGAGGTTTGAGACTGAACGCGTGAAACCACAATGCGTATGCGCGCGTTATCAAGAAACTGTTTGAAGGAGCCCATATTTCATCGATGGACACAATGGAAGAAAGTTCGGATAGAGTAAGCATTCGAGGTAAGTGAAAAGCATCAGATGACCTTCAGACCAGCATACTGATTTCGCTTTCTTTGAATAGCTATCGACTCCAATTCAGTTCACAAAATTACATCCTCCCAGGTGGTGATCGATTTGCCATCAGCTGTTAAGGAGCTTCTCGAAAACAGCTTGGACGCTGGTGCTACTGCCGTTGGTCGGTTTCTCGAATCGAACTCCAAGATGTATGCCATCGAGTATTGATTCCAGTATTTGTGATTCCGTAGAGATCAGGTTCAAGGAATATGGGCTCGATGGACTTGAAGTGATCGACAATGGTCATGGTATAACTGAAAAAGATTTAACCACCGTCGGTAAGGTTTGCTTCAATTACTGCTGGATGAACGACTAGTATTGATCATCACACTTTTGCGGCCTTTTCACTAGGCCTCAATCATCATACATCCAAACTCACCACTTTCGAGGACTTAGGACAACTCAAGACTTTTGGGTTCCGCGGTGAAGCGCTCAGTTCTCTCTGTGCTCTGTCCAAGGTCTTCCTACTTCTTGTTTCCTACCTGATTTTCTATTCTGGAAAACAGCTCAATGATATTACGCTTAATTCAGGTCAAACTTCAAACTTCGACCAGTGAGACAGAACCAAGAGGCTGGGCCGTCGAATTTGACAAACTCGGAAATCCAACATCCAAGAAAATTTGCTCCCGTTCAGTCTGTGACCTCCCCATATTCATTCGATACGCGCTCAATTTTCGCTGACACTGGGATAATGTGACCTTCATGTTCAAAAACTACTCGCGTCAAACCTCATCGATCAAATTATATCCACCCAAGTAGAAGGGTACAACAATTGCAATCAGTGAACTATTCTACCCGCTTCCCGTTCGACAGAAGCAGTTTGCAAAAGATTACAAAAAGCACTTTGCTCATGCTCAAACATTACTTCAAGCCTATGGCCTCATCTCGACCAGCTTAACTCTTAAGGTGTACAATCAACCAAGAAAAGGGTCAGCTCCTGATTAACTCGCTCTTTCTTGGACTCGTTCCTGATGTTTGAGTGCTGAGACAAAGAATCAAATAGGGGAAAGGCGGCCCAATTCCAGACTCGCTCCAATGGCAACGTCAGGCAGAATTTTTCGGATATCTTTACCGCTAAAGCGGGAACTACAGTAATCGATTTGGACCTTGAACTTTCTATCAATCCAGACAAAGTGGTCCTCAAAACCCAAGTCTTGTCACCTGATACGCCATCTGACTCTGAAGTGTGAGTGTTTCCTTCAACAATTGAAGTGCTAGGCAAAGGATATCTTCATAGTGCTAACATGTGTTGAAGTGCTTCTAGTACACATATCAAAGTGGCAGGCTTGATCTCCAAGCCGGGGCATGGACAAGGACGCACAAGCGCAGATCGTCAGTTCTTTTATGTCAATGGTCGCCCTTTTGCACCTTCCAAGGTGATTCCTGAGCCTTCCTCGTACTAAGTCTCAAAAGTTATTGAAAGCAAGAAGGTAAGGCAAATATATTTGGGTAGATGGAATTACTCACCTCATTCGATACGACGTTTTCCTCTTGTGTACTTCACAGATACCAAAATGTATCAACGAAGTCTATAGACAATTCAATCCGAATCAGTACCCAGTCGTTCTTGTCAACTTTATACTCAGAACTGATGCATACGATCTCAACATTGACCCTAACAAGCGTACTGTGTTCATTCACAGCGAACACAACCTGATTGAAGCTCTGAAGGTGAGCAAGACTTGTCACTCTTCGTCTTATCTTTGATTCCTCGGGCCAAAAGATTGCGTTGTAACGTACTTAGTTTGCATTTTCTGAACTCTCTCCTCGGAACAGGCTCAACTGGAAATTACCTTTCAGCCATATCGCTCTACATTTTTGCTGTCTCAACCTAGTACCTTTCCATCTCGTCCGACTTCTCAATTTGGAAAGGCGAGCATTAGTCAGCTGTCTCAGCGCAAGGAGGCGATTGATCAGCCGTCTGAAACTCAACAAACTGCTTCTGAACCTGCTTCTGAACCTGCTTCTGAACATGAAGAAAGACAACCACTATCAAAGAAGCGGAGACTGAATGAGGTGACCCATGAATCCACCGATTTGACCGATGAATGCGATGACCAGACATCTAGACTTCCTTCTCGCCAAGCTGAAAATATTCCAGACAAGTATGATAACGCTGTGCCATCTCAGGACGAACCAGATCCATCTTTGACACCGATCAACTCAGAAGCTCATCTGGATGCAACATCACCTATAGCCGGTCCTTCCACCACTTCCACTAGAGTAGTTCACTCAGAAAAGCAAACGGCTGCCGAGGAGACAACAGAACGATGGGTCCCAAGTGCTATGAGATCAGCGGCTAATGCTTCTCGGAACCAAATTACACCTATCCAAATGACTCTGGATACATCCGGTGCCAGTTGGAGTCTGACCAAATCAGATCAAACTGATCGTAAGTCGACGGCTGGCGCGCAAAACAAACGGAAGAAGCCTACTCCCAAGCCACGTCTTGACAGTATGCAAAAGATGAAAGATCGACTACAAAAATTTACCAGAGGGTCTGAGGTGGTGGAAATAGAAAGCGATGACGGATCAGACGATGAAGAAGCTGAAGAGGAAGAAGAAGAGGAAGAAGAAGCTGTAGACGAGGGAACTCCAATGGAAGAAGCTGAAGAAGCTGCAGATGATGAAGAAGAAGAAGAAATGAGAAGCGGTGCTGAGCAGCTGGAGAAGGGTATTTGTAGTCTGGAAGACGAAGAAACGGTCGTTGAAGAGGAAAAAGACATTGAGACAGCTCGGCCATCAAGATCATCCACGCTTGATCATGATGCCATCAAGCCATCATCAAACCACTCGAATAAGCCATCCTTGAGGAGTAAGATAACGGCGCCAAGCCAATGGCGAGACGAAATTCAATCGGGTCAGATAAGTGGAGAAGTGATTGTCAATCTAGACATGGATAATCTTGAACGACTATGGTCTAGACGTTTGCGAGTCGCAGAGCCTGACCCAGTTACCGACACAACAGCAGAGCTGATGGCAGCAGGTATTGGCGAGTTAGAAGCAGAAGCAGCTTTAAGTCGAACGGTTCACAAGAGTGATTTTGCGAGCATGAAGATCATTGGACAATTCAACCTTGGCTTCATTATTGTAAGGTTGGGTGAAGAGGACGTGCTGATTGTGGATCAACACGCGAGTGATGAAAAGTACAACTTTGAACGTCTTCAGCGAGAAACGAAACTGTCTGGCCAGCGTTTGCTTACGTACGTGTTTCGATGACTGAACGCTCCACACCGAGCGCGTCTAGTTCAAATGAGTGAGTGATGATTTTATACCGACATGGGTGTTGCGATTTTTTAAAATTAGGCCACGGAGTTTGGATTTACCGGCCGCAGAAGAGCTTACAGCGATGGAGCATCGGGACTTGCTCGAAATGAATGGTTTTGGAATTTCGATTGACGAAGACGCGCCAGTTGGACAGCGAGTGAAGCTGGTAGCTCAGCCCGTAAGCCGAGATACAGTCTGGGGTCCATCCGGTGTGTCTTTTTGTCTGTGTGTATATGGTCTCAAACCTACTAACCTTTTGTGATTTGTGAACATACAGATCTGGAGGAGTTGATCAACTTAATTCGTAATTCGGATCGAACAGCTAACAGTAACGGCAAGAGCCTTTCAGGGGCACCACCACTAAGACCTTCCAAAACTAGAAGAATGTTTGCATCCCGAGCTTGTAGAAGCAGTGTGATGATTGGAGATTCTTTGACAACTGGGCAGATGAGATCCATCTTGGACCATATGGGAATGATGGAAGAGCCTTGGGTACGCTAAAATTGTTATCCGTCTTTGAGAGGAAACGAACCTCGATGCACTATGATCGCGTATCACTTTGACTTAGATGTACTGATCGGACGTCGGTCTTGCTATGTATATTTAGGCATGTCCGCATGGAAGACCTACGATGCGATGGGTCAGTTTTGAATTTGTCACATCCAGTTATTCAGTTTAGCTATACCCTGCCGCTGACATGTTAATCTTTTTTATCCTCCATTCACCTGGTTTGACCTCATCCTTTTGGACAAGGTAGTTGACAAGGTGTGAGGAACAAAAAGAAGTCGATTCACGCGGGAACGTTAAAGAGCTATTAGAGGACTCTTTCCGTTGAAATTTGTTGCAATAGTAATTAGAGTCTTGGATATGAGTGAAGGTAAAGATATGCTCGCATAGAAGTAGTTCTTGGGATCAATGACACGGTATTTATTGCCAAGTTGACCATAATTTCATGTTGTTGATGTGCTTTACAATCCGTAATCTAGGCTATGAAGCCACAGCTGCAGGTCCCACCACAGATCAATGATACTTATCTTGATCTGACTGAAGAGATATCTGGATATCTTTGATGTGGAATCCAATAAGATGTATACCCGGAAGTTGGTCTAGTATCACAATCTTAAAAGTAGAGCATGAGATGGGTTAGTGAAAGAGAAGCATAGAAATCGCGAACATCAGGTGTATGCAAATTTGTCACAGCACCTTCTGAACGTGTTGTAAGGCTGCGCATCGACTCAGGCGATCAACAGGCAAAGATGTCATCACATTAGTGGGTGGATGTTTTCATCGCATCTTGTGTTTTTGAGCACCATTGAGTGGAAGAGATCCTTGCACCGGGCTTTTAAAATGAGAGCTGTGTAAAAATATGTAGGGAACAACCCAGTTTTACTTTAGTAAAAGCTCCTGTAGACTTGAGGTATCAACTGGAGCAAATTGCTTGTTGAGCATAACTCTATCCCAATCCCTTCAATTATGGTTTCTGGGAAGTGGCGTGAATGGTACCTCACCAGTGTATGACTTTTCTGGTTTAAGATTCATATCAAAGGAGGCTCAGGCAGCAATTAACAGACCCATTTTGGCCTTCAAGTCCAGTATGATTGTGGACTTTGAGACCGAAATCAACTCAACTGCCTATGACGTTGACAGTTTGTTCCTTTGTTTGATTGGTTCAACATTCCCCTGGAAGAGAAAACTTTGACAAATGTTCAAGGATAGATAATGTGAAATGCTTGGCTAAAAGTCACACTCTTTTGCTCATGAGATGAGGTTCGAGATTCTTGGCTCAATTATTGCAAGACCATCCTTGCTCTGATAGATGTTGTGACTCGACTTGTCAGATCGGCAGCTACAAATCTTTGTGGCTGCAAAGATCAATCAAGAAAGAAACAGAATCACAGTGATAAGATGGACGTATTCCACAACAATGTCCAAGTATTAAAGAAGTGATCATAGAAAGCACTCTAAATAGAGATAGTTTATCATCAAGACAGGGCACACACGAATTTATCAAGGTGAAAACGCATGTAGACAAAAGGTTGGTCTTCTAAGGAACTGTTGGTAAATGAGTGACGAGTTGAGGGATTGTGATAGAGTTTGACACAAGAATGCAAGATTGAAATTGTACTCCAAAAATGCAATGCAGAGCAGGTGATACGAATAGTGGAGAAAAGGTTTCCGAGCTAACACAGAGAGTGATGTAAAAGTCAAAGGTCAGACCATTGCGATGACATTTCGCGATTTACATCGATCCGCTCTTTCACAATCATCGTACATCTAGCCTAAGAGTCCCTTGAGGCCTGACGTTAATGCGGGAACAACTCCCTGAGGTGCGGCGGCTTGTTGTTGAGCGCCTGCACGTTGATTGGTTCTGGAGGTTCCCCCTGTTCCTTGAGGTGTTCGCGTGCGAGGGGTAGCGGTGGTTCCGAATCCCGTGCCATTGGTGTCATCGGTGTCGTCGGTATCGTCGCTCTGATCATTGTTGAAAGCACTCCTTCCACGCCCACCAGAGTCTTGTCCAAAACCTGTCCCACGCCCGTCAGGCCTACTGGTACCAGAGTCTCCTCCAAAACCTGACCTAGAGCCTCCTCCAAAACCCGACCCAGAGTCTTGTCCAAAACCTGACCCAGAGCCTCCTCTAGAACCTGACGTAGAACCTCCTCCAAAACCTGAGCCAGTACCGTTTCCGTTCGAGCCGAAATCATCATCATCATCATCATCATCATCATCATCATCATCCCCATTGCCTGGTGTCCTCGCAGCTGGGCAACTCCCCTTGTCCCCTTGCCTAACCCTGACCAACATCTTGGGGTAGGGTCCGAACGTCTCGCCTGTTCCTGCGGCAAGTTGCACATAGCCACCCTACAAATTCAACAGAGAAAGGTAAGTTTGTTTCATTGTTTTCCCTATAGTATCTCGCACTATGTGTACGTATATCATAAGGAAAACTTACTCGTGCTCCACAGCTATTGAGGACGGTGTAGATGCCATACTTAATCACGTCTATTGGGCTAAAAGGAAGATGAGATTCAGGTCAGTAGTGCCTATCTAAGCTTACGTCAAATGTGAGAATGTAACTCACGCGCGAATGCCGTACTGAGTTAAAGATTCGACCACGATCTAAGAGATGACAAGGGTGTAAGTAAACACACAATGAAATGATTTGAAGACGCTGGACTGACCTCACACCTACGACAAGACTGCGAAGCGACCGGTTTGGGATTCAACACCCAATTTCCATAATTATCAAATGACGCCAAAACCCTGATATGATTCACGCAAATGAGAGGTATGTTCAGTTGTTGGCGGTCACGTTAAGAGAAGGAGAAGCAACTAACAGGTCGCAGTGCTCTTGAGTGAGCTTGTGGCGCTGAGAAGCAGTGGTATCACATTGCGGCGCGAGGCCACTAGCATAGGTGAACCCAAATAATGAAAGATAGAAGCTAATCAGAATGGCCCCTATGGCCCCCATCTTCAATGATTGTGTTTAACGAAGAATTGAAAGAACAAAGTGCGCCAATGCAGTTCAACAAGTGAATATCAAGAGTTATGCAATGGTAAGGTGTGTTTATGCAGTGGTAAAGAATGTGAGGAGGTGGAGAGATCTGGAGGTGGAAGTTGTAAAGAAGATGAAGGACAGCCGCAAAGATTATTGTGCTGGTGTCACAGCCTGAATATATGTGTAACGTTGATTCATACCTTGTTCTCACAATGACACCTGTGATCCAAAAAGTTGAATCCGTATCTAACTTAGCAAAGTCCCTCGATGCTGGACAGCTGTCATTGAACCAGTTAAATCCGCACGCGTCGAGGGACTTTGTTAAGTTAGAATCCGTATCGTCATACATTTCGTCATCGACGCTAGTGGAATTACATTCTTCAGTTGTCTCAGCCTTCCATACTCAACACATGATGGGACTCTTTTAGGGTGGTTCAAAATCATATAATCAAAAGTCCACCTTACTGTCCTCAGGCCTCAATCAACCCCGTCTTTTCGTTAATCGTTACTTCACTCCATCACTTCTTACATCTCCCTAGAAAAGAATATGTTCAACATTCTGATAGTTCGGGCTTTGTCCTCATGGATGTTATTCGATTTAGTTTCCGCTACATCCCAGGGGGGAGCACCAGGGTTGGTCACCCTTCCCAACAAGTATTCACAACCTGGTGGACTTCCCAATGCGTTGCCGACTTCCAATGGGTTGCCGACTCCCAATGGGCTGCCGAATGGGCATACACTCAACACTAGTCTACCATACCAATGTGACACGGTAGGGCGTCAGGAGGCCGTGATCAAGTTAAGCCATTGTAAACTGTGAGTACAATATATCTTCACCATCATTCTACAGTTTGCTCATCTATCCTTCTCTCTTTGGTCTTCCTATTAAATCAGCGCGTTGGGGCAATTCTTCAACTATGGACAGTGGGTTTGGAGTACAGACCTTGAAATCTCTCAAACCTGCTCTAGTTGCCGAGTAAGCCATCCAACCTCTGTCACTCTCGTTCTCCATCTATTCCACAGTGTTAACTTATTTACTTATCCATGCCGTATTCTCCATCAGGTCGTGCTAGAGTCACGAAGCATATATGCTATTGCATTGTGAGCTTGTGTTTATACATCCAGATGCCAACTATCACACCGATACTGACCCTAAGATCCTCAGTCCTGCTCAAGCCTTACAGAAAAAGGTGTTTGATATCCTAAGTGGCTGTGGCAGTCGGGTGAGTACTTCCCATTATTTAAAAAATGACTTGAGAAAAGTAGTCTCACCTTCTCGAATTTTTAGGCCGGACTCGCTAGCCTTAATCAGGGCGTCGCTCTACCGTTTGGATCATATGGTCCTGTGACTGTTAGACTTCAAGTCGCACAGGGCAAGAAATGCAGAGCAAGCCAAGTCCCGATCGACAACGACGACGACAACGACGACGATGAGGATGACGATGACGATGATTTTTCCACCTCAGCTAACTCTACTTCGAGTAGGGCGGGCTCGTCTTTCTCGAGTAGGCCAGCCGCCGACAGCACTTCTTCATCTTCATCTTCATCTGGCACCAAAACTACTCCGTTTACGCCAAGGGCATCCTCAACTTAGAAAACTTGCCTAAAACCTCTCTCCTTCCATCCACATCTTCCTGAGATCTACCAAGATTCAATATCACCACACAACGCTCTTTAAATTTTTTATTTCTTTAGGTCATCAATTTCTTTGTAATTATGGGGTGATGGATTTTAAATTTACTTGAAGTTTAGTTCTAGGCAAAAATCCTTGTCTTCTTGCTTGCCTGGAATACTTTGTTTAATCTTCATAGTTCCTATCATTTTTGCAATTGTTATTTCAGTCTTTACTAGTCGTTTTGTGCTTCTCACTTCAGCTTTGGAGTTTGGCGATACCAGGAGAATGAGTTTACCCACTTGTTCCCATCACTATGATCGTATCATACGTCCAGTACACTTACATCGAGTGTGAATAGATTGACACTCCACGTGTTGGTGATACATATTACTGGCTTGTGAGGCCCACAAAGCAAAACGTGTACACATATCAAGGATGTTGAAGTTCCCAAGCTCGAAATACTTGACTTGTTGGATCGGAAAGAGCGGTATGATTCTTTATACATCTGGTTTTTTGATCATCACCTTATTAGTATTGCAATATATTGGATTATTTTTGTTCTTTACATCACTTTCTTCACAAAATCAACTGATACCCCACTGTAAAACTATTTTTTACTGAGTTATACAAATGCATGAGGTAGTCTTCGAAGGTGTCAACGCGCCCTTTACTTCATTTCATTTCACGTATGTACTCTTGTTTTTGTTTTGAAGGAAGTATCATGTATATGGTGTCAATAAAGAGAGATACCGATCAAATCACTTCAAGGTATTCATGAAGTTAGGCACTAAATTGAAGCATTTGCTTTGAGGATCTTTTTGATGTATGCTCAATGAAAATATAAATACAACCCAAATTTTGCTTCAATCATTGATCACTTTCTCTATCTCAAGACGCGTTCATATCATACGCATTCAAGATATTCTGTAATCCATTTCCGCTTCTTAAGACACAAATCATCTTCATCAAGTTGAGCAGAGAGGATGTAAGTTGGGGCACATATAGCACATGCTGAATTCCGAGAGGTTGATGAAATCATCTGAAGAAAATCCTCAATTTCCGAGCTGTACTTGGAATTCATTCACACTCTGACTTCCTACCATGGTGTCCAGATAGAAGTTCTAGATATTGGAACTTGGCTATTTCAATAAGCTTCCAGCAATCATATTTTCAGTTGAAGAGACCGATTGTGAAAGTTGTGTAAGTACATGTAGGTTGACTCTGAGTAAGCTGTATGATGTGAATTGTACCCAAATCTTAACATGGCTGTTGTAACCAATTTTTTTGTATTTTTTTGTTTTTGCAAATCCAAGCTCAGCAAAACTTAATTGACAATTTAATGATACCTCGATTCTTATCTCGACCGATTCCTTTGAATTCAATCTCAATCAAAACTCACTCAGTAGTACTAGTAGTACCAATGAGATTCCCTAGATTAGATCAAACTACATCTAAATCTATTTCAACAACTACTGCAAAAATGACAAACCCACAATCCACTCAAGTTCGTACACCAGGAAAACCTTCTCAACATCGATCTAAGAAACCTCAATCACAGCAACCATCTGCAAAGAAACTCGGATCGGCTAGAGAAACTCAGGCTAATGCGATGGATATCGATCAGGATGAACCTCAGTCTTTAGGAAGTACTCGTCGGTTTGCTGATACGAACCTTTCGGATGGTTTGAAGGCTGTTATTCCGTTTGAAACGATGTCTGAAATCCAAGCTGCTACAATTGATGTGAGGTCTTTCAATTCTTCAACTTATTGAACTATTCATCTGTTTCTTATACAACTGATTGTTATTTTAGGCCGTCTTGGGAGGTCAAGATGTGCTTGCACAAGCAAAGACAGGTCAGTTCTAAAAAACGCAAAAAACGCAAAAAACGCAGCTCTGTCTCATTCTGCGTAATACTCATTCCAATGTGATTCTTCGTCCGGTTATGTTTGATCGATCGCGTTACAAGGCACTGGAAAGACATTGGCATTCTTAGTACCTGCAGTAGAAAAACTTCGAAGCCTCACACCAATGCCACCCAATCGACAAATCTCAATCTTGATCATCTCCCCAACACGTGAATTAGCTGCTCAAGTGAGCCAACAGTCTTTCTGAATGCAAGACCAATCTGAGTTAACAAAACGTTTGTATAGATTGCACGTGAATGTCAGCCTTTGCTAGAAGGTACTTCATTTGGAGTCCAATGTATTGTGGGAGGTACGAAGTGGGTTACAACAACTGACGCTCTTCCGTTCGATCACATATCCAAAAGGATGATGACAGCACCATACTCATGCTTTGGATTCGCACATATTCATTTCAGCATCAATACTGAGGTCAACAAGTTACGAAACAATCGTTGTGATGTCTTAGTAGCCACTCCAGGCCGACTTAAAGATCATTTACATAACCAAGGACTCCAAGGCCAGCTACAACAACTTCGATTTTTCATTCTGGATGAGGCAGATAGGTGAGTTTCTTTCGATGCCTTTGTCTTGACCAAAAAACAGTCCTGACAACCGGGCTTCATTTTTTTACTTAGGTTGCTAGATATGGGATTCAAGCCTGATATCGATCAAATCTTACAAACTTTACCCGACCGAAGATCAGTTCCCAGACAGAGTATGTTATTCTCTGCCACCATCCCCGCCGAAGTGATGAAGGTATGCAATTCTCCAAGTTCCCTAATCTGTTAAGCTCAACCTCTTCTGGCCATCCGTATCCATTTTGATGGCCTCGGTTGTGTTGACGTTTTTGTTTGACGTGTTCCAAGTTAATTCGTTGTTTTGACGAAAATCCAATCTATCTCCACATGAATGATCGCAATCCTTCAGGTCAAAAACGCAGTTTTACTTCCAAACCATGCTCATATCTCTACACTCAAAGCCGAAGACATCAACGCTCATCTACACGTCCAGCAAGACTTTGTAATTGCTCATCTACATGATCATTTTGCAGCTTTATTAGAGATCATCAAAGAAGATCTGATTCAACACGGTCCGAAATCGAAACTCATGGTGTTCTTTCCTACCGCACGTGCTACTGGATTAGGTGCAGAAGTTTTGAAGCTTTGTTTGAAGGATCGTGTACCGGTCTTTGAACTTCATTCTAGGATCGGACAAGGGACTCGGACAAAAACGGCTAAAAAGTTTAATGATTGCGAGTCTGGGGTCTTGGTCACTAGTGACGTTTCTGGTCGTGGAGTCGATTATCCTAATGTTACCACGGTTTGTGCTTACCCTTCTTTCAAATTCTTCTCCCATGTAAAATCATAACACTAATAAGTACCTTACTATACGCTCACCCAGGTTGTTCAAGTTGGACTCCCGATGACACCTGAAGATTATGTTCATCGTTCGTGATCTTGATGTCTTAAAGTTCCAGTCAACTCGTGATATCATGTACTCACCAGCTCATTGATTTCTGTTATAAGGCCTGGGTCGGACAGCCAGAGGTGGAGCCACCGGACGAGGTATAATCATCCTGGCGCCTTTCGAGCAAAAATTCATAACACAAGGCCAAATGAGTAGTATGCCACTCAAACCTCACCCACCCCTCACCCTGGATCGATCGGAGACAGATCAAGCATTAGATCAAATCTCAGACCAAACCAAAGACCAAACCTACGCAGCATGGTTAGGGTATTATAAAGGAAAGATGAAAGTGTGTGGGTTTGATTCGATTGGATTGGTCAGGACTGCGAATGAGTATGTGAGAGATGGGATGAGATATCAATCTGATCTTACACCTGGATTACTTGCTAAGACGGTAGGAATGATGGGGTTGAGAGGTGTGCCTGGTTTGAGGATTATTAAGCCAGATCCTTCTCAGTCTGATAGACGGGGTGGTGGTGGTGATAGACGGGGTGGTGGTAATGATAGACAGGGTGGTGGTAATGATAGACAGGGTGGTGGCAATGGTGGACGGGGTGGTGGTAATGCTAGAGGTAGGGGGTCAAAACCGGCTGGTAGAGGTAGAGCCTAGTGTAAGCTAGTGCTCCTGGGCGATCCGGGTGATGAAGGAGGTATGCGGGGCGATACATAGGAAGATGTAGAAATGACTTATGACAAGAATTATGGCTATGTAGGTACTTGCAAGGACAGATGAGTTTCAAGAATTGAAAATGAGTTGAAGTAAGCTCAAGCTTGATTTGAATATCATTGCATAATGTTTTTAAATAGAAAGTTTTCATTAAGTTTGTTTAGATTTATAATAGATTTTTTTCATGGAATTGCATTATGATTTTGTGAATATGAGAATCGAATGTGATGAAGAAAAGAGAGAGCATAAACATTGAGAAAATAAAAAGAAGTAAATTACATACTTGTCGATGGTATTTCTTGCAATGACTTAGCACACGACACGTCTTGCCCGCTTGATGATGTCTGTTAGGGAAAACCCGAGGATATTTTGGAAGTGAAGCTCGCCTTAGCACCAAGGGATTGGTTTTGATCTCCTTGAGATATGCTCAAGTGTCATGATGGCGAAAAAAAAAGAATCCAGAAAACCATGTACACTACATGATTGGCCGGCAAGTTTTGGAAGGACTAACCAGGAGTGAGAGCGACCAGCGTGCGGTCGCGTTACGATCGAATAAAACAGGATGTAATACATACAAGCTCTGTCTCGTCGTCTTCCGTCGTGACCCGTAGAGACTGATACGACTACTCTGCGTGTCAAAGACTTAGTGCGCCGCAGGTGAAGAAAGACAGCATAACAGTCATGGACGTCAGGTCTCACGAGTCGACTAAGTAAGTTTG
>KZ148262.1:8680-18769 GCA_002157085.1 Melampsora occidentalis | reverse complement strand
GCAAATGAACCAAGATTGAGTGAGAGATTCAAATCTTGAGTGGCATGAGAGGCGAATGAGATCGGTACGATGGAGGGTACGTTATTCTTCGTTCTTTTTGCTGTTTTTGATTTGAATTTGATGAAACTTGATTGATTGAGATTTGAGGGAATGAGTTTTAGTAAACGAAGGAGTTGAAGTCAAATTGTAGTTCTTATATGATGATGATGATTAGGTGATAGGTAGTAGTTTGATTGATTAATTCTTAATTAACCTTTGATCGTTCGATGATAGTAAGAGTTGATTTGAAAGTCTACTCTGATGATGATGATGATGATGATTAAACTAGTGGTCAACTTGAATGTTGAGTTAGTTCTTTTTGATGAAGTTGATTGAGGTGTTGTTGTTGTTGTTTGACTGCAATTCAGGGTGGATTGAGTTGAGTTGAGTGCATGCAGGGTGATGGTTCAGGTTCGAAGGAGAAGAACTCGTTCAAACTTCATCCTCATGGCTTTAGTGGACTACCAGTCTATGGTTCTTGGGAGGTCCTATCAGTGACGCCATGTTTTTATCGTGCTAAATTCCGCTTTAGGCATATGAGCATGCATCTTAAGCCTAGTAGCCCGTGACTTTTGCCACTTAAGGCTGGTCCACATTTTTTATGTAGGTTGCTTGTCACGCGCTGCCCTCACTCGAAAAGCTTCACCCGCGCCTGGCCTGTGCACTCCGTCACCCGTTCACAACATCACTCGGATCTGCAAGACCCAATCAATGTTCAGCAGGATGACCAATCACCATATTTGGCTATAAGCATGCGGACACAAATCCAAACTGATGGTCAATCAAGGTTTGTCCTTAGCTCGGAAATACTTTAGGTCTTGGGTCACGACTCACGACAAATGACCAAAATTGTAATGTTGTACTAGACCCCCACGGGCCAGAATGATGAACTATGGCTGGCTAAAACTTATCCTTCTCAGGCAAAGCCTCCCTGAATTCGTTATGTTAGGTGGGTTTTGTGATGTTCATGTGATAAAGATTCGTCTGGCAAACCATTTTTGAAATCAGATCATATGATGAGCGATGTGATCAAAAGACGATGGCCGCAGTATGTCATCTTGCAAAGTCGCTAAAAACACTGTTGATTGTTCTAGTGTCAGAGCAGAAACCCGTGAGCATAAGATACAAGCAAAAATCCAAAAGAATCAGGCACTCGCATGTTTCTGCTGGATGGCATTGAGAAAACCCTCAATCAAACTTTCCCACTCTGAATGAAAGGTGAGCTTGTCAATAGCTAGCTGCTACTAACTCCAATACCGGTGGCAGAGATTTTTCATCTATCATTGACTGGAAGGAGTCGGCCAATCGAGCACCCTCATAAGCTTAAATCTGCCAAGTAATTCACTCGAGGATTTGGTGGCAACTTGTGTTCATGGAATTCCTCGAAGCGCATTCATGAGGCAATCACCAAGGTTAACTATGTAATCACGTATGTTGTGAGATTCAAACGTTTTGTGTATCTCATTTGTGACTCCATATGCTTCCTATCAATTTTTTTAATATGCAGGCTTCACATACCAACAATTCAAATCTGGATGTGAACAGTTGAAAATATTTGGCAAAGGGGAGCTCTTGATGAAAGCCGTGTTACTATGGGATTTGACTAGGAATATATGGGATTACAAGTGATGCCGATCAAGTGAAATTGATTGTAGGCAATTCCCTTTGATGATTGATGATTGTCAGTGTCAGACTTCAAGCACAACAACTTTCTCAAACCACTCAAGTTCAACTCATCAATCAAAAAGAAATCAACCTTCAAAATGATTCCAGCTTCAGTCAGACTAAACGAACCTTTAACAAGTTCATATCTTTATAGTTCATGTTCAAATCAATCCGAGACCAACTCAAAAACAACTTCTAAATCTTCAGAATGGATCATGGGAATCGATGAAGCAGGAAGAGGTCCAGTACTAGGTTGATAATCCAAATCCAATTCATCGAAAAAAAAACTCAAATCAAAAACAACAACAACATCAAGACGATTTCATTACAATAACTAATCATCTGATTGATTTTTTCCACAAGGTCCAATGGTCTATGCAGCAGCATTTTGTCCAGTAGAATTTTCAAATGAATTAAGTTCTTTAGGTTTCGCAGATTCAAAGACTTTAACACACCAAAAGCGATCAGATTTACTCGAAATCATCATCCAAAGATCTGGTCAAATCGAATGGAATGTCAAAATCATGAGTCCTTCTGACATCAGTATGGGAATGTCTCGTAGATCTCCTTATAATCTGTTGAGTATTTTCATCATTTTCACTCATGTCTTTTTTTCCTTTAATTGATCTTGTTTTTTTTTTGGATTGATTGAATTAGGAACGCTCAAGCATTTGATGCAACAATCGAAATTATTCAAGCTGCTCTTGATCATCAATACAACCTTCAACACATCTATGTCGATACCCTTGGTCCTCCTAAAACCCATCAACTTAAACTTGAAAAAGCCTTTCCTAACCTTCGTTTTACAGTCTGTAGTAAAGCAGATTCGATCTATCCGATCGTGAGTGCTGCTAGTATAGTGGCTAAAGTCACAAGAGATGCGATTGTGGAGAATTGGGTGTTTGCTGAATTGGCTCTTGAGAAACGTAAAAGGAACGACGAAGTTGAAGAAGCAGATTGTAAAGACTCGATTTGGGATCTACCAACTGGTTCAGGTTACCCCGCTGGTAAGTCTTCTTGGTCTATGGCCTCTTCTCATGATCCTGAATTTTACTTTGTTTAATTTCACAGATCCAAATACAACCGCATGGCTCAAAAGCCACTTTGATAAAGTGTTTGGGTATCCTCAACTAGCTAGGTTCAGCTGGGCAACCGTCAAAACCTTGCTGGCGGATCGAGGCGCTCAAGTTACATGGTCAGTTTCTTGTTCATCTCCCTCTATCTTACACTGTGAATTTATCGTATTTATCTTTTTGAATTCGTTTTCAGGAATGACGAACCAGCTAAAATTCAAACTTGGTTCAAGCCTGATGGTCAATCTGGTTCAAATTCCAATCCTCCCACACTTCTTTCGAAACACTTTGGTCTTCGAACAATCGGTTCACTTGAATGATCTGGATTTTGTTTGCTATTGATCTTTGTACTTTTTTGGGTTCTGTCTTTCTTTGTTGTTCATATCTTATCAGGTTGTAATGAATCTTTATTTTAAACTATCAAATCAATGTACTGTCTTTGTTACCCAAGTGAAGAATACAAAGAAAAAAATCAAATTACAACAAAAAAACAATTGCATCTTCATCGTTATTAAAGCAACCAGAAAAGATATTTACATAGACAGTCCTGTTCAAAATAGTTCTCAAGTTAATGAGAAAAAAAATCAAGTAAAAGAAGTGAGAATTCAAAAATGCAAACAGTTTAGTACTGATCACTATGCTTAAAGTGTAACAGCTTGCTGATAAACATTATAGTACTCCATGTGCAAACGAAAAAGGCAAAGGTCAAGATATAGCAAGAAAAAAATGGCTGAAGAGAATTCACGAAAGAAACAACCAAAAACAATTCCAATCACATAACACCCTGCTGTCAATAAATAAATCAAAAGTGAGAGAAATGAGACTGATAATTAAATTTAAATCGTAGAATCAAGTCATATGCCCATGAAGATCAGATCATCTTTTTATTAAAACGAGTGAACCCAAAAGAAATAGATCAAGAAAGCAAAGGGACAATGCATGTAGTGTGATGAGATCCGCGGATCTCGTGCCTTGAAAAAAAGTTGATTAACAATCCTACTACCCTTTCGAATCACGAGCTTTGTTTCGTTTGCTTCCAAACTTGAGTCCAAGGATCGATCGTCGATCAGAAGAAGTATTTGATCTTTCAACCTTTTTGGTTTTGTCCGAATTCGAAACGTCAGATGTTGTACGAGTCGGATTAGGCGGAGCAATTGGAGGGTGAAATTGGGAGGTCGTTCCAAGTGATCGACTAGGATCAAGAGTAATACTTTTTCGAAAAGTATTAGCATCAGTGGCACTCTTGTTGCCTGATGATACCCTTCCACCTGTACCATTTGACATGAAAGTCTCTTTGAATAATGGTGATGGAAAAGGCACCGAGAGTTGTAGGCCAGGAGCAAAATCAGATCCGCCAGTAAGAGCATCACTTGCTGCGTTCTTATACTTTGCAGACGCTCGCGAAGAATTCCCCATACTGCTTGAGCCGGTCGACATCGTATGAGGCCGCCCTAGTGTGCTCTCGGCTCCTCGGCTCGGTGGAAGGAATTGAGATTGACCCTGATTCTGGACTCCGAGATCGAATACCTGCGTACTAGCGGATGGGAACTGAGACTTGAAGTCGGTACTGTCTTCGAATTCATTCGCATCGGTTGGAAACACTAGGGGTGTGGATGTTTGAACTGGCAGTCGACTAATTTCGTCTGTGAAGTTCTTGTAAAAGACTACGGCAAGGATGTATAATCATTAGTTCCAAATTGTTTTGAACAGTGAGACTGGGATAAAACTGGGCAACCTACATCTATATAAAGTGGCATGAAAAGTTTTCATCTCAGGCGGACAAAGTGCTTGATGTAATCTCAGGCCTTCGTCAATCACAGCTGTCTGGTTGTCGATCGCCTGTCGTAACAGGTCGACAGTCTCCTGTTGATCAGGATTTTCAGCGAGGTACTCAGGCCTTAAGAAAGCTGTTCAAAGACGCAAGAGTGCGATCAACAAGTGATACATATATCCTAGGATCCAAGGTATGCTTACCATTGCGGAAGGCGGGGATTCCACCATTGGCTGGAGCATCCACAGCACCATTGAGCGCCATTGACAGAGGGTTCGTGTTGAGCTTCGTACCACCGGTCTTGCTGAGCGCGAGGTAACGCCGCTGCAGTGTATCAAGTTCCCTTGTTTTCTGATCGGTGATAAGGATCGCATTTTCAATGGGAGAGATCTCTAAAAATCTGATCTCTAAGACTTCTGAGCGTTGTAGTACCGTCGGGAATGCATCTTCACAAACTAAAAAAGCTATCATAACATAATAATAAGGCAAATTAATCAGATGTTTCGCATTCGGTAAAGAAAAACGAAACAACTGCATGTGTTCCCTTGTGCAGACAATTAACTTACTTTTTTCAACCCACATCATTACTGAATCCAGATTCGGTACCTCATCCTTGCTAAACGGGCGTGAATAACTGAAGGTGTTAGTCGCATTGTTTTCATAGTATTGACGAACGGCGTTCGGGACTTCAAGATTGGTAAAGATGATGGAATTCCGATCAGGTTCAGCTTGAACCTTGGTGATGTGGAGGTATTGTCCTTCAGCATACTGCAATTCATCACTTGATACGACATTGGCTCGGATAATTTGTGCATTCGGGTGTTTGTTGTTCATCCGATCACAAAATTCCGCATATTTCTCAAACTCATACCCTCGATAAACAAATTGACGGTTTTGCACACTCGGTGGGAAGCCTAGACCATAAAATGCCACTCGGAAATATTCACTAAAGTACCGTTCCGATTTGACAATCTTCTGATAGAGTGAAGATTGATGGGCTAGAACTTCTGAGAGTCGCTCGTAATCGAAGGAGACATGTTCGTATTGCTCTTGCAATTCCTTACATATCTGAATCCCGCTCTCCCATGCTTTACCTTTGGCGAGGTAGTCCAAAATTCGAAGATAAAGTGTCTAGATAATTGACAAAAAGGTAAGCAATCAATTTATCTCTAATACATCTTTTGAGTGACACCATGACTAACTTCTTTGCGTCTAAATGCTGTCTGTTTTGAAAGCGAAAGCTCTGGCATTGCTTCCACCACCGTGTCCAAGTCCCAGCTATGAAGGTCCGAATGTAATCGCATTGCAAGACTATTTACCAACGTACCAAGTCAGCGTCAGCCGTTCACAGACTTGAACCTCGGACTTACCCTGCTTCCACAAAGTTACCACAGCTCGCATGGAAATTGACAAGCTTATGGACGTAATGAATATATATTCCGCTTCGTCCAATGTTACGGATAAACTAGATATGGGGCGGTGGTCAGTGAATGCAGAATGTGCGTGAAAATCAAGATTCGAGGCAACTCACAGACATCAACTTAAGCGTTCCGATGACTCGGTCGTCAATGAACTGATTGATAAAGACGCGAATTAAAATCTGAGCCGAAACCAAGATGTCAAGAAGCATGAGGGAGAAACTGACTTCGTCACCAGGAGGTAGATTTCGAATGCTGAGCAATAATTCCAGGAATTGGTTCACAGACTGCATAAAGCTCTCAACCTGCTTTTGTAACCGTTCATCGATTGGATCGGCTTCGAAGAGAGATTGTAACTGTCCAACAAAGAAAGCCCTTGACATCTCGTCGTTCTGACTGCTAGGAGAGTTGCCGAGTAAGCTGTCGAGCTTATCTATAATCTCATCGGTGACCACCGTGCTATACCCATACAAGATTAAGGGCATATCATTGAGTCAATCGCATTTCGGAAACTTGATCAAGGAGCCATAAACATACAGATCTTGATTTGCTTGGTATTCGGTGATCATGACACTATGCAACTGTCCAATTGTCAAAAGCCATGTCAGTTGTCATAATTGACAATATTGAGGGAAGTGTCAAGTTGAAACAAGACATTACACTCACCATCGTCACTGCATTTGTTCTCATCTCGTCGTGATGAGACAAGCAAAGCTCCAAGACAAGTTCAACGATACCAGGAATGAACTGAATTTGGTATCCACCTATGATGTCACACCAAACATTTAGACGGACACAGAAAAAAACCTTGAATGAATTGAGACGGAATATCAATCTTACCACAAGTTGTCGTATCATCTCCGGCCTTCAAACTTTGAGATCCGATGGCTTCCCAACATCGTTTCAAAAGCTTAGATCCCTCACCCCGTACGTCGCCTGCTAACTTCCAAACAGCTCTTCGTTTCTGGGGTGGGTATTCTTCGATGACCAGATGTTGACTGGAGAGTAAACCATGCAGCAGAACAAAGAAGTCGGACCAGAGTTCTGAGTTAAAGGCGCGATTCGGATCTGAAGTCGGATCACCCGTCACAGCCGTCCGGTTGATGTTTTCGAAGGGAGGTATGAATTCGCGTTCCATCAGCCGTGCAACGACTCGAACCAATTTGAGACTGATCTTATGTGACAGGATGTTGATATTGAGCCAGTTCGCCGGAAATACCTTGTTCTTCAGTATCGAATGAAAGACCTTGAACAGTTTTGAAAGGAATGAGGCGAGGTTTTGTCTCCCTTCAACTTCAAGCATTACTTCCAAAAAGCTCGACAGCAACCGATCAGGTGAAAGAAGAATCATTGTCACCATCACGGCTGCGATTTCCCCAAGACCATTTTGGGTGGAAGGAACCCCGTGTGATTGATTTAAGTTTTGTGGGTTAGGAGTTGCCATACCAAAACTGGGTTTCGTAGGCAAAGAACTTAGCAACGAGAATGGATAGGATGCCGGAAAGACGATGGGGATCGGACTGATGACTGAGGCTGTAGTTCCAAGTCTTTGGACTGCTTCCACATTCGCCGGGTTCTCGAGCTCGGTGAATGAATCCAGCAACTTTGGGAGGAGCATAAGAAGATATTCTACATTGTCTTCTTCCTGAGCCAAGGCCGTTCGGTCTTGGTTGATGTGGGGATCGATCAAAGCCTCGTGTAGCTTGTCCAAAGCAACGGCTATGATCGATGTGGAGATCCGAATGCCTTCTAGCCAGCTCACTCTAGCAGAGTCCTTGGTCGAGTCAGTGTCCTTGGTTTTGATCATCGTATATTCTTCGAATTCGCCAAGGTGAGGTTTGATCCAAGCTGTCAATTTCGGGATTAACTGTACTCGACAATCAGGTAAATCAAAAATGTGGCTCATAATGATATGCTCTTGCAATAGCAATTTCCATATCACAATTTTGCCTTTTGTAGCCGAGATCGATTCGACAAAAGTATTTGCTTTTTCTAAGAGCTCGTGAGGCCCGCAGACTTTTCCTAATTCTGGCAACAGAGAGGCAAAGTGTTGTACTGCCAAAGTCTGAGTACCGATTACAGTGCTCGAGTTAAGAGACATCAAGGCGGTGACTCGGTTTAGGACTGATGTAATTTCATGCTTGAATTTTGTCTCGATCACATCTGAAGTCAGTCCACCGGAAGCAAGATCTTTGGCGCGCTGTAGTTCTCGGGACCTGACAATAAATCTCAAAAGATATCCCCAGACCTTGATGCTCGACCGGAGTGGCTGAGCATTCTGTGGAGAGGTGGGGTTTGATAGAAGCGATTGAAGAGATCGAATAAGATGAGTTGAAGCCGTGGTACAAGCAAAGTGTTGATCGATGTATAGGTCAACCACAGGCTTGAAGTTCGTGAAGCGCCGATCGGAAACAATCCCGAGCAGAGTGACCAACGCGTTGAATACAAGATCGTCGTATTCTTTGGTTTCTGCGTTGATCCTTGAGACCAGCACGCCAAACAAGGCATCGAAGATGTTCCGTAAAAATTTGCAAATCTCAACCTCAGAAGCAAACTTGAGTTTTGTCAGCGTCTCTTGCAATGATTGCGGGTGGTCAAGGAGACGTTCCCATTTGATGAGCTTGAGGAGAACTTCGTTTTGTGTATGTTGAGTGGAGCACAGGAATGATCGAACAACAAATGCATCCTTCGATGGAATCAGAAGCTTGCTCAAAGCTGGTGTGGTGTCTGGAGCAGTCTGTCCCGCTTCGAGAGAAGAGTTGACACGACAATATACCTCAGGTGTAGCGCTCTGTCGGTCATACTTGAATAATGCTAAATTGTGTTCACCGTCGGGGATGAAAGTCTGATTTGCGGAGAATAGTGGCAGGAAAGCAAATGCAAAGGGTTTGTCGATATTACCTGGCGTGTGATTTCTATTATTTCTGTCCTGTCTATTTCTGAATGTAAAGAAGAGATGGCAGTCCTCAATGGCCTCGGAAGAGATGTCCAGTTTCATTAACTCGCCCCACGCTGATGAGGATAAAGTAACTTGAGTCTTGTTTCTTTCTATCAGATGCCACATGTGGAATTCAGCACTTACCTGGAGTGTGATTGTTCTTATAGACCATGGAGTTGTATCTCGTGACTTTTGGCTCGCCCGATCCTCGAGAAATCACTCGCTCCAATACCTGTCCAGTCTTTGTCCTCAATTCAGCCGCGACTTCGATGTTTTTGCCGGACGCGGCTGCTGTGATGATCTTGGATGATCCTGGATGAAAATAAGAAAAATCACCTGACCAAAGCTTGACATAGATCTCGTTTCTGGCTGAGTCATGCATAAACCAATGAATGAGTTTGAGAGTCAATGAAAGTTACAATTCTGCCTGATGCATGATGGAAAAGAGATCAAGTCAAAAAAGCTCACAATCATCCGGGAAGACTACATCAGGGAAGCCCAATCGCGATGTTAGGGGGATGTCGCTCAACCTTGCGCTATTTTCCTTGATGATGGAGGTTGTATCACCATAAAAGGTGCGTAGTTCGATTGCGATGGACTCATTCTTAGATCCACTCAAGTGTGAACCACCTTGATTTTTGTGACTTGTTCCGTGGAAGCTGTTGAGAGGTCCGTTGTTTGTCAGATGGCCAGTACCAAAAAATTCCTTCACGCGAGAAGCTATGATATCCTCGTGTAAGGTAGGAAAGCTAGCTTCATTGACTGGCGAAAATACATTCATGTTAAAATACGAAGTCGGACTTTCTAGAATGCCAGAACCTAAAGTTCCGCCGGAGGTAATCTTTGGAAGAGATCCGCCAGCCGAGCCTGAGGCCTGATTTGAGTGCGGTGTGAAGGAACTGATTTCCACAACAGCACAACCAAAAGGTCTTCTGATCGATTGAGTGCCTAATCGAGGTTGATAAAACGTCATCCCGCTATATTCGCCGTTTGAGTCCGGTAATGCGTATTGGGGCGATATAGCTCCTTCATATGTAGGTGAAATAGCTTCTTCAAAGGAATTTGTTGCCGATGCCGAGTCAGGTTCGTAAAGACCTGGTGATAGGATGTTGGACGGATTGCCATCAGGAAGACTACCACTAGCAGATAAAGGGGGCTGAGTGTTTGGGGTGCTTTTCATTCCAC
>MWRL01027597.1:0-10703 GCA_002157085.1 Melampsora occidentalis | reverse complement strand
CTGAAATTTGCTGCCATGGAGCTTTTTTCATTGCAGTAATTTGAAGCCTTTATAGGGTCTTGCTTCTTGCTGCCATTTTTCCGCCATTTCAGGTGGAAGAAATTTTCCACCCAAATGGGTTTTGTTGGAAAACTTCCGCCCAGACACTCAAAATACAGCTGGACAGAAGGATTCTTTTGAAATATCTTGCCCAGGATAAAAATTGAAAACTTACTGATGGGCGAAAGAAAACTTCTGACCAGAGGTATATTGACTGTCTGGGCGGAGCAATTGCTTTGCCCACTGTAAAGAATCAAAGTTAAGCAACTAGTTGAAATGAATCCTACACCCAGCTTTCTTTGAGTGTTGGATATGTCTAAGAGAAATGGTGAAAGCTGCATGAATAATAGGTCTTTAATGGACTACTCCAAGCAATGGGATGATTGGGTTGATTTGCATCAGAAAAGCAGTACACAGATTGAAAAGGCAATTATTGATATTGCTGATGATTGAGATATTGTAATGATTTTGTTTCTGAATGAATTGAATGTGTTGCCAAAACTTTTGGGCTCTTTGATATGTATTTGTTTTTAAATCAATTAAATTGTCATGAGTTTATTCCTGTGTCAACCCTTTTGAGTACTGGGATTGATCCAGGGTGAATGCATTTCTTCAGCCTATCTGCACTTATTCACATTTCTTTCCTGATATGAAGAACTGTTCCGCCCACACACTTAAAATACAGCTGATCTGAGAATCTTTTCTGCCCATCTGTATATTTTTGAGTTTTTGTCCTGGGCAGAAGATATTGAAAGAATTCTTCTGCCCAGCTGTATTTTGAGTGTCTGGGGGATATTTTTTCAAAAAAAAACATTTGGACAGAGGATTTCTTCCACCCAAAATGGCAGGGAAATGGCCGTAAGAAGCAATAAACCCGTTACATATAAGCTCTTCAGCATCTAAGAGCTCTTCAAAGTTCATGAGATAATTTTTTTCTCAAAGAAAACATCATCCAGGTTTGACGTGTAATCTCATTGTGGGAATCTCAAGATCAAACTTGTATATATGAACAAAAAGTCATTACATAAAGAATTAGCCATCAAAGTAAGATCACCAAAGAATGTATCATTCACTATGCTCAACTGTCAGTATGATTCTCATGACAACAAACAAAGTCATGACAATCCCAATGCATCTTGATGTAAATATGGACACAGTATTAAGATTAGGAGCATTAAGCCCTGGGTCCAGCACTAGCAAGATGAAACAAATTGATGTCATGGATCCATTGAAATTAACACTTGCACCACCATCTGAACCTGCAAGAGAAGATCCATCACCACCAAAATCCAGGCTCCCAAGCACATTGGGAATAAAAAAGACAGATCCATTCAAGGTACCATCCAAACAACAGCAATCCTTTGGAATTGCAACACATGATAAAATGTCCCTTGAGGCAGGAAAAACCCACAGTAAGACTCCCTTCAAAAGACCAACCTTTGAAGCTTGTCCATCTACTTCATCAACACACACTATTCAGGTCTATTGGTCAAGAGAGCCATATATCCATTCAATCTCAAATCATGCTTTAACAAGATTCAAAGATCCAGGGTTGAATCCATTGCAGGGCTTTCCAATGCATGTTCAATGCAGACTAAGGAAAGATGTGAAAGTCTTGGAATAGGTCTAAGTTGTTGAAAAACAAATGGGTTCAGATTCTGACCTTGGGTCTGATAAAGATAAGAACAATCACTAGAATACAATAACACAGGCCAGATCAGTTCACCAAGATCAAGAATAAAGAATAAAGGAAACAGTTCACTCACTGTCTTCCTTTCATAGATGGGGAAACAAAGACCCATGAAGGACAATTTGTTGTTGTATATATGTGTGAGAAGGCTTGGGTAAATTGGCTTTGAGCATAATCTATGAGCAAGCATTTGTATGCTGGTGTTGATTGAATCTCAACAAAAGATAAACAGTATTCCATTCTTGGTCCTCCTCCTCCAACATGTCAGGCCAAACAAATCACAGGTCTCCAAGTGGACAAAGATGGGATGGGATTGTTGAGACCACATGTCAGTGGAGCAAACAGATCATATATCAATGATAGTAGGGTAACCTTGATGATTTTGTGCTTTTTTCAGATTTGTATTCTTTTTTATTGCATACTATCTTCTCAATGGTTTATTTTGAAACAAAGAAATACCGGGTTTCTGTATGCATTGGATGTATGAAAAGGAAATCGAAGTGCGAAAATTGGCAGCTTTGCTTCTTTCAACCCACGTCTCACGCTTTCAACCGTTATATCCTACCCTCAGATCAAGAATTCTTAAGGCTTTGGCCAAATCGCTCATTTCACAGAGGGCTACTGATGGAAATCGACTGGGAGCTATTATCGGGCTCAGAGCACTTGGGATGGAAGCTACAAGAGTGATCTTGGTTCAGAACTTGAAGGCTTTTGGAGAGTGTCTGGAAGTTGATGTTGCAGAGGGTAAACTAATGGAAGAACGTGTTCAATATTTGGTCAAGGAAACATTGGTGAGCTACAGGGTACTTTCTGCAGTCGTTTTCACAGATCACTAACATTGGGAGATATTGGGTAGTCAACGATTGCAGGTTTCTTCAGCTCGAGTGAAATCACTGAGCGATTGAGTAAACGTAAATTGATCACGATTCCTGCTCAAGATGAATTAGAAGCAGAAGTAGGTTTATTGTTTGCAGCAAGATTGATGGCAAGCTCAGATATGCTTATTACAAAACGTATGTGTCGATTTCAGGTAATTTCAGGGCAAGATGTTCAATTGGACAATTGATTTGTACATATTTAGAATTGCTAGCAATATCTTGACATGTTGACCTTGCTAGGAGAATGTCCACGGTTTCTTTCTGGCTCTTTGAGAACCGTTTGTTTCTCAAGCGCAGCTGAACAAAAACCATATATATGCCTAGCATTTTTTGACCAGGCCTTAGGTCCATGATCATACGCTTGACCCAAGTTTTTCTATATTACGCTGGAAAACAATGAGAGAAGGAATATAAAGAATGTGATGTATGAGACAATGATTCAAAAGAAGGATAGAAAGATGTTTCTTGTATGGATCTCGCCCAGTAGACCTAAGCAAGTGACATTGTGAAAGAGAACAAAGGGTGAGTCTGACTAGTCTTGGATTGTGATGGTATTGGAAAGCCAGGTCTCGTAATCTTTCTCGTTGTTTGGGTCGCCGGCCAAGCGTAAAGCCCTTTGATTGCGCGTACAGAGACAACATCAATTTTTGACTCTTAAGCACTGTTCGTCATTCCAGACTACTCACCTTATGAGAATTTTATACTTTCCTTCTGGAGCCATTCTGCGTGGAAGATTGGAACCAACGTAAAGTGTCCCATTCCAAGACCTTGAATCTGTATCTGTGGATCTAGTCTCGCCAAACAATATCACCCGATATCAGTTGGAAGATAAGGAAATAAAGAATAGATGGAGCATTCAATACTTACATCGAACGTGGAAACCTTGCTCTGTGCCCATGTGCAATCTCGCCCATTATATTGAGCCCTTCGCAAGTTTTCATCGGAAAGTTACCTTTGAGTGTGACACAGTCTGCCTTGCTTGTCAAATCTGGTTTATGAGCATCTTGCGTGATCACAGCCCGCTTAAATTTCTTTTGATCAAGACTCTCTCCAGACGAAGGGCTTGTATCTTCCAACGCAACTGCGTAGAATCGGAATGAAGTAGAGCCAACTGGAAAGAGTTGATATGTCAGTTTGTCAAAAGGAACAAATTGAGATGTTTCCTGATGAGAGGGAAAGTCACCATACAATTCAGTCGATGGTCGGTATATATTTTCTGATACAAGGTGCGGTTCCACGTAATAACACCTTCTTTGTCGGTATTGGCAACTGTATCTTTGCGGTGTTCAAAGTTTAAAGCAGGCAAGTTATATGTACCGTTGTCCTCTGTGGTGGGCCCATGGTCGATGACTAGTATTCAGGCAATCGATGAGAAACGATCGTCATATTGGTCAACTAGCATAAAAAGACGACTGACTGATTTGGTCTTTCAATGATCCTACACTGCCGTAGTAGGGAATAGTATGGTCTTCACATAGCGTGTTTGTTGACTGCAATTCAATCAAGAATCAGCAATACGCGAGGAAAGTAGTAAAATGAAGGCACGTACAAGTTTGATAAATCCAGAATAAACCGCAAGCAATTTTGGATCGACATGAGGGGGTTCGAAGATAACAGTAAGGGTCTTTGTTTCGTGAGGACCAATTGATACCTTCTGGATAGAGAATTGAACTGTCGCGGCTTGTTTGTCTTGATGAGGGCTTGTGTCGGGACGGGAATAGGATGAGTTTTTAGAGAATGTGTAAACAGTGGCAGCTGGAATATGGGATACGCTATAATCAATCTGTATGGGGCCCTCATTGATTACATCGAATGTATGGGCAGCCTTGAAGTTACTTGTGTCATTTAATGAGAGCGATGAAGTGGAAACAGTAGTGTTTGAAAAGGCTGCACAATAAGCATTCACTAAACCGCTACCTTGTTGCACAACAGCTGTGCGTGTATTGGAAACATCATGATCATCAACTTCAAATCCGATTTCTTTGAATTCAAGGAGAAACTCACTATGAAATGTAGTTGCATCTATGGCATCGCGTACCGGCTTTGCTGTAGATGCCAGTCTGGCGCGCATGGATAGCCCACGCACACTTTTTCCTCTAACACTCATGACCAAAGCAGCAATTCCTGCCACCTAAAGCAAAAATCATAGATGTTGAGCTCAATTCAACTATCTGAAAGTATTTTGGTGCGAACCTGAGGTGCTGACATAGACGTCCCACTTAAGTAATCCTGCCGGTGAATGAAATGCAATCAGTTATCACGCCAAGTTAGCAATTTATTGAGCGCTTACATAGGATCCTCTGATAGTTGGAAAGGTAGCTAGTTCAAAATCTGCATGTCAGAGGAGTGCTACAGATTATAAGGGATAAGTGACGGCTAACATAAGACATCGCCCCCGATTGCCGCTAAGGTCGGCTGTTGATTGACAAAATCATAGCTAGGTCCACTGGAAAGAATTATCGTCAAAAATCATGTGCTTCATTGTGTGGGGATAAGGAGCCTACTAACTATTGCGACCAGGAATTTATGAGACCTTGACCTTGGCTTGCACCTGGAAGGGTGCCAAACACAATCGAAGCCTGAGGAAAATGGACTTTGAATCCTCGGGGATCTTTTTTGTATTGTCCAAAAAGGTATTCCCCATCTAATCGACTCAGCCCCGCCGTACGCATATTGACGGGGTCATTTCCGACGTTGATAATGTCATCATTGTTCTGCACGGGTGAAAATATGATTTCTGAAAATAATCAATAATGCATTTTCTGAGAGTTGGGTGAAAATCCTAAGCAGCTGACCATATAGAATAATATCTTGTTTGCTCCTCTGTCATGGGCATTTTTTGCCTGCGCGTCAAACCAACATGACCTGAGTGTACCCGGACAAGAGACAGAACCCATATGTATTTTCAGCTGGAAATCATATAAAATCGACAAATTGAAGACTAACCCGGCTCTGATGAGTACAACAAAGTCCGTGAGATTTGGTGTCGAAGAAGGAAGCGGATCACATGCATCGTCTGTGACATTGGTCGAATTTGCCGTGGCATATATTGGATAATTCCCCGTGAATTCAGCCAACGAACGCGGTGCATAATAGTTGAGCTTGCGGCCCGTGGATGTCTCCAGGTACTCTGAGGCGGACCCGGATGACTCGACTGTTGCGACTGAAATTGCAGCTCTGGCCGACGCGGGTCCCTGGGCGTAAAAGAGGCCCTCCTGTAACATAGAAACCAATGGTAAAGATAAGAAGGCTTCTTGCGTGAACATAAAACGTACGTCACCCGAATTCCCTGCTGAGAAGATGATTGTAGCGCCCTTTTTCTCAACGAGGTTGTTTATGGTGTCCAGCAGTGGCGATCCGTCAGACCAACCGTCGATAGCACCAAGAGAGGCAGAGATGACGTCCGCTGATAAGAAAGGTACACGTCAACGTGCGTTCAAGGAATCATGGGGTATATTTCGGCGTCAAAAAACTTACCTCCGTCTTTATGAGCTCGTAGAAGCCCCGCCATGATGACATCGTCTCCGGTCCCAGCAGTTTGGTTGCACGAAAAGACTACTCGCGCAAAGAAGATGCAAGATGAGGCAGAGTCTACGTGATACTTGAAACGTTGAAGGCTTACCCCCTAACATTCATTTTGGAAAGAGTTTAAATTAAAAAACGTTAGATTTGTGCAAAGATCACCATTTCACAATGATCAAAACTGACGATAAGCTCCCAGTGTAGCGTTGGGTGCCGCCCCAATGAACCCACCACCAACATTGTTTGCTCCAATGATACCGGCAACGTGCGTTGCATGATACTAGGCATCAGAAAGAGAATTGAGTATTGCTCGATGAAAAACATAGAGTACAAAAACTAACCGAACAAGCATTGCATGGATTTGGATCAGGTTGTGGCTTGTTGGTCCCGTTGAAGTGATCTCCTACGAGGTCATATCCAAATGCGATCTTGAAGCCCGGTCCGAACCCTCCTCCAAGGGCGGGATGAGAACAGTCTAATCCGGTATCCAAAAACTGTGCAAGACGTACAACATTTCAGCAGTGGGTTTGAAAAATCGTTCATGAAATCAAAGCCGTTGTGACATCAAGATAGAACATACTCACAGCAACTTTGATTCCGTGCCCATAAATTCCCAACTGGTGCAACTCAGTTACGTTTGTCTGCAAGTGAGGCGGATAGTCTGGGAGAGCCCCAGGTAAGAATGGTCTGGCGGCTTCTTGCTTGACCAGAACAGGCGCAGCGACCTTCATCACGGGGCTGATGTGCTGTTTGTATACAGACAAAAAAAATCAGGAAGAATGGAATTGGTGTACATCTGGAAGACACGGATCGACATACTTGAACATGAGAGGATGCTTCCAGTTTTTGCAGGTCGTCTGTCGTACGGAGTTCGATCGATACTCCAAAATAAACATCCGGTACCAAGGTTAGATCTTGAAGAATTGTGTGAGCAATACCCTCTTCATTCAAGTGATCTTCAAATGCTTGGAGTGACGGCTTAACGGATTGGCACAAGTCAGTCTTGAGTACATGAGAGTAGTGTGTTGGTAAGCGCTTGTGTACTCAACTGATTTTTCAGGATTTACGGACAGGATGAACCGAACTGTAGATTCGGATTCGATCGCTGAATCTTTCACCGCAATTGACCCATAAAGCGATATTATCCGTGATAGTAAGGTTATCAAACACAAACGAGTCGCTCTCATGATGTTAATGAGTTGTAATGTTAAAAGGATAGTGAGGTATCAAGTTATGGAGGAACTACGTGAGTATTGCAAGTGTCAAACCAGCTGCAATATGGGAAATGTTCTATACGCAAAATTACTCCCCAGAAAGCCTTTATAGTGACTCAGGAGTGATAAGATGTCGACCTTGAGACAAATGCGGAGCCATGGACTCCGTGGACGCCGACTGGTTATATAGCTCTTCCGGGGGATGGTTTATTCGGAAGCCACTTGACTTGCAATCACTCCTTCTTTGTGAACTGGCTGATAGACATCCACAGATATATCGCCGCCACCAAATCAGGAATATGTTTTGTGTTTTGCATCATTATCACATTTCGATTGCAGATCATGTCAGGATGCAATCATAGCATTCAAATAGCCAACAACCAACATGATCATGGCTTACTTTCACGACCGTACTTGGTGAAGAGACGCTATATGACAAGGTGAGGGACTCGGTGGTTGATCGCTTCGTCGACGGACATTGGGAATAGCTGATTCAAGCAATGACCTTGTCATACTATGATCGAAGATCACTCGACGCCCTCACTGCTTCGTCTCAAGCTCAACTATGCATGTATGTAGGTCCACTCGCTCGGCTTGCGAGCCAGCCGAAACGCCAGCAACCGGCAGCCCACCTCAGTTCACACAGTAGCAATTTTTGTCCACAGGCCACCAATATATGCCTTGTCGTTCCCGTTCAGAGATTGATTTCAGGTCTCGGAGAAATCGATTCCTTTCCTTACTTGCCTTGCTCATGTTAAGTATTGAAGTTGACCCCGCATTACGGACGTATGTATCGGAAAGTACATATGTAGCCGTGTCCTGCCGTATGTTTTTAAGCACGTTTCTGAGATGTGACCGGACGCTTATCCTTGCATTATATTTTTCTTCTCGGACCTGCACGCCCTTTCCAAGAGGTGTACAAAAAAAATCCCAGAGCGGTTGCAGAGCGACCCGCTCCACCACCGCCCCGCCCCGCCCTTTTGCAGCGGATCGCTTCAGGCGTTGCTCGAACTGCAGTCTTCCTCAAACTTGATCCGTCCCTCTCCCCCGAGAATTTTGCGAGGGAGAGGGACGGGTTAAGTTTGAGTCTTCCTGGTCCTCCTCGTCCTTTATTAACTTGCGATGTCTAAAGAATTTGCTTTGAGTTAATTAAGGTAAGTCATCTCAGACTCTTCCTAATTCCAATTCTCCACTTCTCCCGATTAATTCAACTCTTCCGCATTATACTGATATCTCGTTTTCCTCTCTTTGTGAGTTGACAGCACCTCACATTCTTCATGATTTGTATAGCTTCATTCGGATTTTGAGCTAGTTTCATTTGTTTAGAACTTCTGGTTTGATTTTTTGATAAAATTCACATATATTACTTCACTCCTCTGTCTTAAAAATATTAGATTTTGTTTTGGCTATCCTCACTCAGAGTGTGATTACTTGTATCCGATGTATCAGATTTCGAGATTAGAGTTAGAACTTGATTTGCGATGTAACGAGGCCTCGAGTCTAGTTTGATCCCCTCAGATATCTTCCAAAGTGACCCAATCAGTATCGATCTCGAAGCAAGAACCCGTACTGTCCTTCATAAGGCCGGGCGAGCCTTAGTAGACTACAACACGCGAAATCCAAATCAAGATTGCCTTAGCGCCGTTGATATGAGAAAAAGACAGACAGTTACTTACCAACAAATTCTCGTTCTACGTATCGCCACGAGTCTGAGCAAGTGACCTGTTAGATGAAGCCGTTGACGTCAAACCCCTCCCGTTTGTCACACTCGCCTGATGTATTTGTTATCCTATCTCATTCGGAAGCATCTCATCCGATGACGCACAGCTTCACAAAGTCCTTGGACGTGTAATTCAGCTTCGCCCTGTCTGGATCATGAAGAGTGAATCCTTTGGAACAAGACTAGAGAGGAATAATCAGATCGGCACAATAGGATTTTGGCAAGATGAACCCAATCTAAACCCCGTAAGACGGCAAACCTTCTTCATCTCCTTCTTCATTCTCGCCTAAGACCAAAAAAAGAATCATCAAAGTTAGAATATTCTTTGAAAGATTTGATCATAGATGCATATTGGTTTTGTTTTTACAATCTATCTTACTCTTTTACCTCGATTATTATCGACGTGAGCTAAGATAGTCTGTGTGTGATGTTTGGATCTTTACGAAGTGGTGATCTTATGTTAGAAGATTTCAGTTTTCTGAGCCTACCCTCACTTAGAGTGTGCAGACCTCTATGAAATGTAGAAGAGATCACACTTAGAGTGTACTGGCTTTAATTGAATGTCATAAAGATCAAGCTTTGAGTTATCAATTGATGAGCAAGTTGTGTGTTTTGCGGAACAACAAATCAAACTTAAAGTGACCCAAGGGGTATGCATTTCAAAGATGACGAGGTAGGAAATCGAGTTGCCCGTAATAAGGCTACAAGGATGAGACTCTGTAACATACAAGAGGCAAAATTCCAAGAGGTTATTGCTTCATGCGGCTTGATTAAAATTGAAAAGGACATGGATAACAAACACTTTACATCTTGAAGATAGGAGAGAAGACAATCTACAAGAAACTTGTCTACCTGAACCCCTCTTGATTCCCTCATCTTTTCCTCTTTCATCATGACATCTTTGCCATTAAATCTTATTGGAAAGTGTCCCGTACAATCCCACGTCGTGCTCAATTTTGCAATGAGCTTGGAGCTGTAAGTCCCTGTTTGGATGATTGTGAAACACAAGTATAAGTAAAGTATGTGGGACATGATTAGATGATGCTGACCACATTGACGGAAGTGAACATCAATAAAACGGAAGCCAACGTACAGCCAGTGATGTGCATACACATGCATGTACAACAACAAAACTTTCCCTTTGCGAGTTCCTCCTTTTTCCGTAGCTACTTTCGATCTCCCATTTGAGAGTTCCTCCTTTTTCCCCAGCTACTTTCGATCTTCGATGTTTTTGTACCTCTGATTTATCATCCCTTCAATGTTGGTCTTTTTCAGGCGGTTGACAGGGGGCTGTGCCCAATTCGTCATGATCAATAGGAATCGAAATTGATAAATGCACGTCTTTCTCGAGACAGATTAACTGAGACTCTGACCAGAGCCATGCAAGGTGAAATCATACATCCTCTATGTTACCGCGCTCGATCCAGTACTCGTTTCCTGTTTAGCGGACAAATTTAGGTCCACAAAGACGATGTGTCCATAAGACAATCAGCTAGACAGCTTTTAATGAATCATAATCCATCTTTCCCCATATGGCTTCTGTGTTTGAAAATTCAAATGAGATCATACAATTCGTCAGTTTATCACGTTAAAGATGAAGCCAGGTTTGAGTTAGACTTACAATAACATGGGCTTCGTAC
>MWRL01027596.1:0-14055 GCA_002157085.1 Melampsora occidentalis | reverse complement strand
CAACGTAGACCAGATCTTTGAAGTTTTGATCTTCGATTCTCTTCCCTGTTAACTCCTCGATTCCTTCCATTTCATACAATCTTCTGCAGCATTATGGCAAATTTAACTCGTTCTTGTGTGTTTTCTACATGATAAAAAACAGTGATGGAAAAGATGACAAGTTGCGTGCTACGTATAGCTGAGGGATATAGTTTAACGCCATTCGACGACCTAAATACTTACATGTAACTTAGATATCATTTTTCTTTGAACTTGTCAAAGACCTATTTGATCTTGATGAAATAATGAGGAATGATCGGTAAAATTCTACTTACGCAGTCCTTATACATCAGCACAACTCAGATCAGGTTATGTTGTATTTTTCAGGAAGGTGTTCTAGGTTTGACTAGAGATCTTCCCATGCGTTCAGTCGAAAATCTGATTAATTTGATGTGTTTCGTACCCATGTGAAGTATATCAGAGTATATGTTAGGCAAACATCTCCCCTGGAGTATCAAGAAAACTGAGGGCGCCGAAGAACTCTTCAAGCGATGCACTGATGTACTTGATGTTTTTATTTCCAAAAAAATCTGATCAATTTGAACAAATCAATCAAGTATAATCAGATGAAATCAGCATAAAATATTAGCTTTCTCCGATAATTATTCTGTCACTCGAACCGGAGTGTGACGTCTACGTTCTGTGACTCTGCTTGCACCTCGGCTTGAGCGATAGAATATTCCTCCCAGTGTGTACAATTGTATGTACAGTCAATCTCACAAAGCTTGAAAAGAATTCAGCGCCAAATTACTTGATTTTTGCGGGCAAACCTCGTTCAAGCTTTTTGAAATCGACTGTACATAATAATTTGGAAGTTTTGGTTCACAAGAAACATCTTAGTGCCAAGGTGGGTGCTTAGTGTGTAGTTCAGATATATTTAGGTTAGGTGATGGGCTCCTCAAGAGCGAAACTTTGGAACATCGGATCTGTTTGATTGGTACATAATTGATCATCTAGGTCCTCGGGGGTTCATTGGACTCATCTGACATTTAAAGAGATCCTCATGTGAGCTTGATCTCAACCCAAACATTCGATCGAATAAAAACAACCAATAAGTTGATCTCGGATGAAACATGGAATCGATTAGGCAGGATTGGGCTTAGTTTTTGTCATGTTATGTTAACCAAAGTCGGATGTGTGAGAATTGTTTCATGAGAAATCTCTGTCTGTCTGAGGTGCCTCCAGAGTCGAATTTGACTTTTAGTTACTTGGTCACTGGTCAGCTTTCTGAGATTGTGACACCATGTGAAGACTTAACCAACCTTAAGGGTGGATGACTTGGAGATTTGAACTGGTCGCTTTACTGGTTGCCACAGCATTTCACGAAGGCTTCCCGACCTTGCCAATATTTTGCCCACATACTTCATTCAGCCTGCAATTCTAGGACTCGCGAATACCACATGTGCTCAATCGGATGACTACCCGTGAAGTAACTACATACCTAGCATCATCGTCACTAACAAACAAGTCGTCAAGGCTTCGGGTATGATGCAAGGTGCGATACTCAGAGAGCTTTTCCTCTGGATCGAAGCCGAAGTCGAAAAGATCAAGAGCGATGAGCTGCCGGAGACTGAGTCGATGTGTGTGGTGGAAGCCGATCACTTTTTAATCATCGTAGCATGCTGACCGATGACTGCTCCTCCTCGGTCATGTCGATCAACTTTGATGGGATGCTACCAAATTGTTTGATCCATCTTGGGTCGATAGGTTAGCATATATACGCCTCGAAGTTAACAACCTTCATTGTCTTCTTCACTGGTTCCACGTACTTGCCTCTTCCTTGGTTCCACATACTTTGAGATCATTCCGCTTTCATAGTTCCCTCAATTGTGTCATCTTCCTTCCGCAACCATCCCTCAAGATCATCTATTAGGTTGCTCTGCGACAGCTCTTCCTTGAATTTTGGATTGTCGAAATATTCATTGAGCTTTATTAGGTAAGCTTGCTTTTCTAAGATCATCCCTTCCGCTACAACTGAGGCCTTGTCGCCGAGCAACATATGTCTATGGGACTATCCATGATAAAGACATTCTTCAATTCTTGTATGCTGACTGACATGCTTCTAAACTTGTCATTCCACGTTTACCTCCAGCCAAGGTCAAAAATCACAATCATAATTGTTTATCCAATCATTATTCCAGCTCAAATACACAATCAGCCTGACAAATAAGTTACGCTCTCTATCGATCCTACACCGATAAGCACAATGGCAACAACTGGTCCACTCAGTGCGGAAAGCTATCAATCCATGGAGCGAGCCGCTTCTGCCCGCGCTACATCGCCTCTGTCTCCACCGGGCCCAGGAGACACTCGATCACCCAGCCCTCCAAAGTCCAAGTCTCGCGGTAAATTTTGGTCTTCCAAGCGCACTGATGCAACCGCTGAGAGTCCCAAGAACGCCCATGTCCCTTCGCCGAACAAACAGCCCGAAATCTCCACTGTGATGAGGAGCCCAGAGATCTCACCTGGCCCAGAAATTGTAGCGGCTCCTCAAGTCCATCCGCAAAATGGTCATGACCATGGAAAATCATTCGAAAGTTCAAGAAACCATTTTGGTACTCCTACTGCTGAATCCTACGGGTCAATGAAAGCCTACAAAGTTTACAAACGTAGATTTGTAGGACTTTTTGTCCTTGCCCTTCTTAACGGTATCACAGCCGCCAATGCTGTCTTGTTCACCACTAGTAAGTAGCATTTTACCGAAAGCTTCTCTTGGCTATCAAACGGTCTTGCCTGGAGCCATCTCACACTAACATGTGTCCAATGTCTTCATCATCAATAAGTCACCTCGCAGAGTTCAAAATTCTTCGCCATATCAGTAACCAGAGTAAACTGGCTCTCGTAAGTCGTGCCGAAATTATCTTGATTCGTCAACAAATTCTTTCACATGAGATCGAACCTTGAATGAAAACTGATATATATATATATAATCATCCAGAAACATGTTTGCGGTGATGTATTTGATTTTGGGATGGTTGGTGCCATCATTAGTTCAGACTTGTGCAATCCAAGGTATTTGTGCAATGGCAGCGGTTGCAATGACACTTGGCGCTTGGTATGTATTCAACTCCTTCGTTTTTCGTGTCGTTGGATCATAGACAACATATTCTTCACTGTCTGTCAACTAATTATCTTCCTTGTCATGGTCATTTTCAAGGTTGCGATATGCGGCGTCTTGTGTCCCAGACATTCAGTCCGATGATTACATCATGCCACCATATCTCTTACTGTTTGTTGGTTCAATGTTAATCGGAGTAGCTCAACCTATGTTACAAATCATCGGCCCAAGTTATAGTGAACTCTTCTTCACACCGAGAGCTCGGCTAGCAGCAACGATGTTTATAGCGATCTCAAACCCATTGGGACAAGCGATAACAGATTTGGTGGTTCCAAAGATCGTACCAGAGGTCTCTACTCATCGTGAAATCCGTTTACTTCTTCTCATAATCGCCATCGTCACCATGATTTTCTCCTTCACGGTATTTTTCATCCAATCACATCCACCTACTCCACCCTCAATGACTTGTGAACTTCCAAGACTTTCAGCAGGCGCTTCTTGGAGAGTTCTCTTTGGTAGATCTCAAAAATCGACAGTAGAGAGCGAGGAAGAGAAATCAGAACGTGCTTTATCTCGTCGGGCTACTGTCACTGTTGTTCGCCGTAACTCGGCTCTTCAATTTGAATTGGAACGCCCCAATACGTTTAACTCGGAGACCGAGGATGACCATTCGGTATCGTACGAGAGTCTAGGAAAACTTTCCAAGAAAAGCCGGGTTGATTTGGCCCTTTTAACAATTCTGTTTGCAGTCATTGTTGGTGAGTCATAGCGAGGCTTCTGAAAAAGATCATTAGTCTTTGAAGGACAATTTTACTGATGTTTATCATGCGTGTTTAGGGGCTTTCACTGCTTACACTACATTGATCAATCAAATCTACATCCGTGAGTCCACACATTCTTTAAATGATGAATTCATTATTGTCGAACATGTCTTATGAATCATTTAACTGATTATCCATCCTTCCAAATTTTAGCCTACGGTTTTGACTCAACTCAGGCCGGCCTCTTTGTCGCTTCTTTAATCTTCCCTGGGGTAATCGCCGCAACTGTCTTACTACCCATCATGGGTCGTTTCTGTCCGAAGACATGCGTCCAGATGGTCAAGATCTTTGGACCATTGATCGGTTTAGCATATGCTGGATTAATTTGGATCGTCAAAGGACGTGATATGGGTGGTATCCACTTAACAAACATATTGATCGGAGTCTTTAGCTTGTGAGTGGAGTTTTACCCTTCAGGAGAAGAATTAATCATGGTGTTAATTGCTCAGTTTCCTTTTAGCCTCACTATACCTATTGTTCTTGAATTGGCTGCGGATGTGACTTATACGGCCATGAGACCAGAGTTTTCTAGTGCACTCTTGTATACAACCGCTAATGGTTAGTCATCTCACTTTCATTACTTTCAAAAGATTCAGAATTCTAATGAGCTTCTGAACCATGAATAAATAGGTGTCAGTTTACTCTTCTCCGTTATCATGGAAGGCTTACAAGGAAGTAATGACGGACCTACACCTCGTGAAATGTCCCGATCCCTAATCTTCCAGGTCAGTAAACCTTTAAATTAAGCAAGTGATAGTTATGAACTGTGCTGATTGTTAGAGGTTTTGATTTCTTTAGGGTGGAGCTGTGCTTTTGGCTTCCCTAACTATCATTGGATTACAAGGCAGACAACGTCGACCAGATCTCAAAACAAGAAGAAGATCTAGAAGAGCAGTGGCATAAAAAAGAAAAAAAATGTCTTTTTTTATTTTGAAGGAAATGAATCCATTTGTTTGACTTTGATATGATTAGGAGATTGAGAGGCAAGAAACGTGAGGATGTTTTTGGGATCAAGGCTTGCGTTTTGTTTTGGTTTCGTTTTTTTGGTTTCATGTTGATATGTAAGTTGTGTATGAAAGAATTGAAAGAAGCGAACTTTTTGTGGCAATATCAATCAGGAAGAAGTACAAGTAGTTGCTCTACGGTCTGAATAAACACCACTAATTGAGCTTATCTAGAACTTCTGATTGGACATGGATAGAGAGAGAGCGCGCGTATGTGACGACGAGATGATTGGCAGGCACATCACTTAGGCTACGTTTGACTGGGCTTTTTTAATTTGATGTACCTTAAGTTCAAGTGCATTGCCACAAGATGTGTTAATTCAATGGCAATCTCAAATTTTGATTTTTGTCAATAATGTACATTGCAATGCACTAGATATATGCGGCCAGCCGCCACAAAGCATCATGAAAGCTCCAGTGCATGTACTGTCCTAAACTCGTAATAGATGGGTCTAATATGTTTGGAATCCATGACCATGTAATCAAAGCATATATCATGTATTGCAATACACTAACATTCTGTTCTGATGTAGGATAGAGTTTAGATTATGAGTTGTGAAAAAGGTGTGTTCTTCCACCTGGTAAAAGGGAGTCTATGCGGCTGCCAATGTATAATGGCATCATCACAGTATCGTGATGTATGGGATTGATCAATTTATTTTAAGGACAGACTGAGATGATATCAAAATGAAAGTGAGAAGTGACAAAGATGATCCATTGGTATTAAAGTCATGCAGTAATTTTGCCAACCATTCCAATGAATACTGCGGCTGTGAACTTTTCTGGTCTCAGTCAAAGGTATCACTGATGCGGGGTAACTCACGTCTATGACCCATACTCTCTGACAATGTTGCCTTTGAAATCCACAGCATTTCCGGCATGGAGCAGGTTGGTCCCTGGTGCGGTTGCTAATTATTCTGTTGCTTCATAAAAGGTGTTGTAGTGTCAGATGGTTTGGGACTTTGAGGAGTAATTAATACAACTGTGCAAGAAATTGCAAGGGAGAGTGGCATTGAAGACTTGCAGTTGGGTCTGTTGATGTGTGGAGAACATGCATCAGAATCTTGTCAGGCCTATCTTCACTTCTGGCTTAGGAAAATCAATGCAAAATTTAGCCATGGGCCTGGCTGCGTACAGTGAATCATTGAACATCTGGAATAGTTGTTACCACAGTGTCATCAATATGCAAAACTAAGTGAATGATGGACCCAGGTAGATATGTGGTATGTGGTGTTTTTTCAAGATGTACCCTTTGAGGCAAAAGTTTGTGTTTGGCTGGAGTTGAGTATTGTTTTTGTGAACCCTGACAAGTACGTGACTTGTACTTCCATGTGGATGCAAGAATGCAACATCCGCTTGGAAGCACTTGTGAGATGAGGAGCCATGGAAGAGTACTTCAATGTTCCTCCCAGCCAGAACAGTCGCATTGGCTGGTTAACACCATGTACATGGACTATGACCCAGAAGTAATTGGCCAATATCATGTGCACATGCCATAAGCCACTGCTAAGAATTTCTCAAAGCTTGGTAGACTGATTTCATTTGAGATTGATCATTACTTTGAAAACAATGTGATGAGCCAAGCACACTCTTGATCAATTTTTGACAACTCAGTTTTTTTGGTCTACAATTGTTCGGGGGGACAAGCTTAACAAGAATGGCTGTAAAGAAACCAATCGGTCTCAAAAGATATGCAACAGGGGATGAGAAAGTTCCCTAAACCTCAGGGCTGTTGGATTCTGAGACAGTAGTCTTTGTGAGACACTTCCTAAGCTCGGAATAACCATACATGATCAGAAACATAAGCCAATGCTATTCCCTACCATCACACTTGATCTATAAACCAAATAGATGACCAAACAAGATTATGAAAACCAACTGATATCCAACATTTCTTTCCTTCCTCTATATATCACTCTTTTAAAAAATCCAAAAAACAAAATTATTTCAATATTACCATAACTATCATCAATATCATCCACAAATCACAAATCACTTCCAAACAAAAACATACAGATCTCTAGTTTGTTTACCTAATTCATATCCTTCTTAAAAGCAAAAAAAAGAACATCAAAACCAAGAATAGATACAGAAATAGAAAAAAGAGAGAACAAAGAAACAGAGGAAAAAGAGAGAACAAAGAAACAGAGGAAAAAGAGAAAAAAGAGAAAAAGCGAGGAAAGAGAGAGAGAGAGAGAAAAGAGAGAGAGAGAGAGAGAAAGAGAGAAAGGGAGAGAGAAAAGAGCAAACAGAAAGAGAGAATTGATTGATTTGTATCAACTGTAAACTCAATTCCTTCCTTTCTACATAGTCTATTATGCATATCTTTGTGAAAGGTCACCAAAATAATCCGCAAGCTATTCCGAAAGCAAAAAGAAAAACCAAATCAATTTAAATGAAATCCAGTTGAGCAACATCAAGAAAAAAAAGAAAAGTGTACTTAAAGGAAAACTAACTTTCATAGCCCCAGATCTAATCCCATCCTGAAGTTCATCAATATTATTATACCCAGCAGCTTTCATAGCAGTCTTAGCTAAATCTCTAGCACTTTGTTCTAATCCTTGTAACCCATCGACTCCTAATATACTTTCTTGTGCTTGATCTAACATCATTTCATTTTGTTCTTCTCTGCCGAAATATTGATTGGAAGAAATCGAAGTGGCTCCTGAAAATTGAGTTAATCGAGTTTTAGCTTCTGATGCTAGATTTGCATCATAATCATTCCTTTCGAAGAACATATCAGATGAGATTGCTAAATCACCAATTCAAATCAAGTCAAATCAGTCCAAAAAACAAAACGAGATCTGGAATCCAATCACATTATAAACAGATCTTACCTTTTTGATTTCCAAATCTTTCACGTGCAATCGTACCAGGTGCTTCTTCTACATAACCAGATGCAGCACGAGCAGCAGCTTTCTTTTGTTTTTCAGCAAGATTAGCCGATTCTTCACCCGACATACCAAACGTTTGACCGAACCCTAATTTTCTAAATCCCATTCCTAATCTCTCATCTTCTACACCTGGATTAGTAGTCGCTTTAGTTGAAGAATTACCAGTGGTAGATTTAGAATTGTTTTGGATCGGTTTAGGAATTGAAGCATTCATGGAATTAGTTTCAGTAGTGATAGCTTGTTCAGCTTTAGAATCATAACCTAATTTCTTGATCCTTTCTTCTTCTTCTTTAGCTTTCTTTTCTGCTTCTTCAAAGTTGATCGTTACACCTGCTTTCTTGGCTCCCAGTTTGACTTTTCCTGTTGCACCTAATTTAGATGCACCTAAACTGCCTTTACTCTTCGCATTCGTACCAAGACCAGAGTTGGAAGTATTGGATCTTAGACTAGATGATTGAACGGTACGAGGTTGAGTTGAGGCGGGAGTAGAGGAAGTAGGTTTGCCTCCAACGTTCGAAGCTGGTTTCGATGCGCCAGCAAGAGCCTTTGGAGCGTTACTAGCAGGAGCGATTGCAGGAGTGGTCGAAGCAGGTTTATCCCAACTTTCAAAAAAATCATCATCCTTCTTAGTCGAATTTCCTTCATCATTTGAAGCATTACTAAGACCTTCGAAATGCACTCGACCCGATCCGAATTGAGCTTCATCAGCTAAACAACGTCGTTTTAATTCATCTTTATATAAATCGGCAGCTTTCGATGAATATTTAGCTTTCACATCACCCGATGATGTATAAGATCCTGGATGTTTAGATAAATAATCTCGGAATGAGCTATTACCAGCTACTTTCATAGTACGTAATTGTACCCAAGTCCATTGATCCAAATTAGTAGATCTATATGAATAAACAAAATTATGAATGATCAGTATTTAAAAAACTTTGTATCATGAGATATAGAATTGATTATTCTTACCTGACAAAACTGATATGAACACCCATATTACGATGAACACTAGAACAATCTAAGCAAATATAAACACCAAATGTAACACTACTCCAAGTTGGATTCTTAGCACCACAATCGAAGCACATCTACTCAAAATATGCAGGATAATTTCATTAGTGATGAGATCTAAAGAAAGAAATCAAAGAAATCAAAGAACTGACTTTATTGCCTTTTTGATTTTTGAGTAAAGCAAAGATTTGAGCTATCTCAGCTTTAGTAGGTTCGATAGCCATTCTTGGATTAGAAAGTGTTGATGTTTGAATATGATTTATAATGTTTTTGATTATTATGAATGTTGATTTGATTGAAGAAGAAGTTAAAAGAGTCAAAAGGTAATGAAGATGAATGGATGAAGAGAAGTTAACTTGGAGCAAGGTAATGAAGCTTTGATCGTCCGAATTAGAATTCAATACACTCACACCACCACAACACGTGTCACTGTTATTAAAGATTTCATCATTTCTCTTGACATGCTCAATATAACAACATCTGTGACATCTCTGGTTGCTCCAATTATTTGCTTCGATCAAGTTCACCACAACAATGAACAGACAGCCAATCTTGACTCAAACTACTTATAATTCCACTTCCAGTTCCTAAAGATGAAATTCTGTAAAGTGGAACTCAACTCATCACAATAAAACAATAACAAATTACAGAACGCTAAACAGAGTTGATTATGTAGCTATGTGCTCTTTTAAAAGCTTCACTAAAAGCAAGAGGAATGGTTTAAAAGAAACATCATTCCTATCTTAAAGAAGGCTCACATAAAATCAAAGTTTGGTGTTCAAATCATTCTAAAAGGAAACATATAAATAAATGTACTTATTTTCAGTAAAAAAAAATTGTAATGCTAGAAGTGATACAATGGTGTTCATCATATGATGTATCAATATATAATTGAAAGATTTGAAAAAATTAAAGAATCTCAAAAAAATGGAAAATATATTAAACCTTTTGTATGATCATAGATGTCATCTTCATCCTAACCAATATTTGCCAAACCCTTTCCCTTTGGATTTGATACTTGAAATCCTCCTTCATCTTCCTCTCTTGACCTCATCAGTATCTTTTTCAAGAAAGTCAACCTTCTTTTGGAAAATAGACTTTTTCTATCACTGTTTTGACAGTCCTAGTCTACAAACCGACCAAAAAAGATATTAATGAACCGACGGCGAAACCACTAAAAAGAAACAGACCAAAGTGACTTACTTCATATAAGATTCTACCATCTTCATCTTTAGATTTTCTGACTACTCGATTCTCAGAACAAGTTGTCTTAATCTCAACTTCAATCTTTTCCTCAACTCCTTCTTTCAATCCAACTGACTCATCAATCAATAATCCATCTTCATTTAAAATCGGTTTTGATCTTAATCCTTTAGTGATCTCAGTCTTAGCCGGTTGATTAACTTTTTGAACAATCACACCTGTGTCTTTCTTCTCAACTGAATCTTTTGCAGATGTAGGTTTCGAAAGTGATGATAAATTTGATGCAATTTTGATTTGTTTCGTAGGTCTTTTTTGTGATTTTTTAGTAGATTCTTTGAGAGTTTCAGGTTTGATGGATTCGATTGAATTATTTGATGATTCAGTTGATGCTTTTCTTTTGATTTTTATATGAAATGGTGAATTTGCAGATTTCGTAGAAAGATCTTCAGATGAAGTTTTAACAAGACTTATTGATTTGTTTGGCGTTTCAGAGACCTTTGTGGTTTGTAGACCTGGATCAACTAAGTTTAAAGATGAAAAAACTAATTGTCGAAGTGAGGTGACCGTCTTTTTCGGATCCGGTATTCTTTCTAGATCTATATCATCTTTTGTTGTTAACTTCTTCACGTCAGATCCAGCGTGTTGAGAAGGAAGATCAGTGGAGTCCAGATGTGAAATGAGAAACTCGGATAATGCTACTAGGCCGGTTAAGATTCGCTCAGGAATTTTATCAACAGAGTCCAAATTGTTTTTAATGGGTGATGAGAGTTGAGAAGGATTTGCTAATGAAGTGGGTAAAGAAGCTTCCAACGTTTTCTGATAATGATCTGCAACATACCATAGCATACGAATAAAAAATGGAAATCGAAACTTTTTAGGTACCTTTGTATGATTCTCAATTTCATGAACTCTTAATTGAATCGGAATATTCAAACTATGGAGATAATTCCCGCCAAAGACTAACGAATCGATTGGAGTATAAACTGCATGAATCCAACCTGTAGGTATGATCATCGTATGACCAGCTTGAAGTGAGACTTTATAGACTATATCTACTTGATCTCCTAACCATGTTGATTCTTGTAAGTCTGGATCTCCTGACCATTGTTCGTATTTTTGTAGATTTGAAGGTGTGGGTCGGATGAAATAAAATGTTTTGCTACCTCGAAGTACGTGATAGAACACTGAGGAACCTGCAAAATCTATGTGCCAATCCTAAAAGTTAAACCCATACCAGGCAAAACAGAAAATTGAAAACAATGAGACACGGTTCAAATGAGCTATCTTCACAATGGCAAATGCCGCACGGGGGAGAGAGTGGAACAGAAGCGAGGGACAGTATCCTGGCCACATGATAAGAGTCAAACAATGACCATAGTATCTACATTACTTCTGGTACTTGGTAAAGAAATTACTTACTGTCCAACACCTCGCAACACTCATCAAGCAATATTTTTGAACTTTGGGGTATGCTTTACTACCAGCGACTCGCACATCTTGTGGCCAAATGGTTTCCACCCAATCCATCTCTCTTACAATACGTGGTATCTCTATAGAATCACCTAATGTAGTTTCCGTGACTTCTAAACTGATCACATTCCTAACTTTATCACGTTTAGGATCTTCGTAATAAGTAGCCCATTGATCTAATGTCCATCTCGACAACTCAGATTGACTAGCCACATCGATGACTTCAACAGGCGTATCAGGTCCTACGATATTGGAGATTTGTCGAATCGTGATGGTTGGAGAAGGCATCTTCATTCCCAGTGAACGAAGGGCATCATCATCATCAATCAGAATCGGCTCAGTCATCGCACTCTCGTCCTCCAGGAGCCAAGACATCGCTAAGTCTGTTCCTTTTACCCGACGGAACGGCTTCGAGAAGAGCGCATTAAATTGCTAAAAAGATATAGTCACGTGGGCCGAATGGATCAAAAGGCGTAAGGCCTATTTGTATTGCCGATCTCTGACTAGTGATTTGTTACTTTGATGGTAAAATGTCACTTACGCATGCTGATGATGATAAACCATCTACAATATTTTGACGATCCTGAGCCATATTGATGAAACGATCAGGATCAGACGCGTGCAATGGGTCTTGGTCGGCATAATTGATTCTAGATGTCGCTCGTTTAGACTTTCTAGGTGGGTCTTTGTACTTGGGTTTCAAGTCTGGATTTGAACTGCTACAAGGAGCACAATACCACTAAAGACAAGTTACAATCCATCAGATGAACATGTTTGCCTAGAGATTCAAGAGCCTGGATATATGACTTGTTGGAGGCTTCAGAGTCCATGTTCGAATGGGCTAGATGCGATTCAAGGTTATTAAACTTGCCTCGTCTACAATATCAATAGGATCCAATAAATTTCGTGCCACACAAGCCCAGTGCCAAGGTGTTTGACATCTGTTTGAGGATATAATCCATGAGCTGTTCTAGGAGTGTCATCGAATCGATTAAAGATGATCCCACGAGCTTGGAACATACAAATTACAAGAAATCCAACTTGTCGTTCGAAAGCATTCCTTTTTCAAACACTTTTGACACTTTCTCTCATTAGAGAGTTGTGCTTGAGAGTTGTTCACGCATGGATCTGAAGGCCTGGAAAGTTTGAGTCCATTCGATAGTTCAGAGTTACTCGATGAAGTCGAAGGATGTTCTAGTGCCATGATGATAAGTTCGGTAATTCGTAGTCACGTACAATTCAAAAGGATGATAATCTTTGAGAGTTTTTAACTTCTTGATACGATTATGAATGGAATGAACGGTTACTACTTAAAACAGTCGATTGCTTCAATGCCTTCTTTTACTTCACTTTTAGGGTCCATTCCAATTCTTTAGTGACAGGTTTCAATCTTTTACAGCCCCGACTAACTTCAGCTCTGATCTATGTCACATACAAATCACACCAGGTTCACATCCTCATGAGTCATGATATTCATGGCTTTGAAGTTTGATGATATCATCTTTGAGAAGATTGGTCAGGTTTATGAACTTCAGCTTTTTCTGCCCAAAGTAATATATCAATGTGTCGTGTTAACATGGTTCTCCTGATAATTTGTGGTTATCCTTTATTGAAAAACTTCTACGACCACATCCTTGTTGAAATCTCTCAAAGCATGATGAGCTGAGATAGTTTTTTCATAGAGATGAACCACTTTTTCCACAACTCTCACTGAAACTATCTTCCTCTTCCTCTCTGATCATGTCATTCAGAGATGGTGTGTTTACTGGATTATCATTGATTGCATGTTTGTAATCCCATACATTTCTCTCTTTCAACTTATCCTTTTGTCTTGGTGTTTTATCCATTCATGTTAGCAAAACTTCTTCATGTGCAAAAATATCAATTTCAAGCTTACTCAGAGGTAACAACTATTTAATGAAAAACCAAGAATGACAATTTGTGCTCTTGGCTCTTGCCAAAATGTGACTTATTAGTATCTTAAAAAGTGTTTCTTCCTCAGGTCATATTCCTGGTTGAGAAAATGATTACAAAGTGAATCATGACCCCCAAATTTCCCACAGGTTAAGGCTGATTGAGCCACTCAAATTATCGCCTCTTTCTTTGAGATAAGGGATTGAATTCTGGGCAATTGCTTCACCTGGCCCAGCCATTCATATCCTAGTGGCAGTAAAGGATAAATAAGAATGGAAATTGTGTTTGATTATATATCACATTGATCCTCCAGATTGCTTAACAAATTGTATGAACATCCATTTTTTTCAAAATTTCACGTAGAGTGTTTCAGAAGACCAGCTTCGGGGTATCCTCCATCTATTTTGGTGAGTTGCTTGGAAGAACTATCCAAAGAGGATTTTACCAAAGAGAGGGAGTAAAGCGAAAGGTGGATCGTCGCGAGCAGGCAAAGAAAAAGGAGACAAAGATGTGAATTGCTCTTTGTTATGGCGTGTTGCTTTGAGTGGTTTGACTGAAAATAGTATTTGTCGAGAAATTTCCACAACATGATTTGAGATATTCACCACTTTTCAATATAGCCAATCACCATCTGCTTA